>JAWQEH010000093.1:0-120000 GCA_034642435.1 Megalocaria dilatata | reverse complement strand
GCCATCCTCCTATTTCCCGCAAGTCTTCCGCCAACTCTGAACAAAAAGCACCTTTCGTCTACTACAAGGTCGAAGGGGGGACATCCCGTGATAGCCTGCACTGCCTCCGCCGATACCGTACGGTATGCCGAGGCAACCCTCAGCAGGCATCTTCTCTGGACCGAAATGAGTCTTCCCAGGTGTGTTTTTTGTCGTAGAACTTCTCGCCAGACTGGAGCAGCATACAGCAAGATGCTATGAGCCACACCGCAGAGTGCCATCCTCTTCACGCAGCCAGGTCCACCCACGTTTGGCATCAGTCTTTCTAAAGCTGACGCCTTCTCCGAAACCTTCCTGATGGTATACTCCACGTGCCTCGCGAAACTCAAATTTTTCTGGAAGACCACACCAAGGTATTTGATCTCCCTGGAGGGTGTGATACTCTGGCCTAGGTACTCGACTTCGAACGCCTCCACCTTCCTTGGTCCTCTCACTATCAGCAGCTCTGTCTTCTCGAGAGCAACTTTCAGCTCCCTGCTGTCCAACCAGTCGAATGCCATTTTCGCTGTCCTCTGAGCCCTTTCCTTCACCTCCGCCTCATCTCTCCCAGTTATCACGAAAAGCAGGTCGTCAGCATATGCAATAGCTGTGACCTGCCCGTCGTAAGGTAGGCGCAAAACCCCGTCATATTGGACATTCCAAAGAGTAGGACCCATTATGGACCCCTGAGGAACGCCCATCGTGCACCTGTGAGAAATCATGCCCATCTTCACGTATCGTTTGGAAAAATACGACCTCACACAATTGGTTAAATATGGACTCACCCCCGCCCTCTGCAGGGCTTCCATTATGCATCTCCAGCTCGCGGTATTAAAAGCATTTTTTACGTCTAGTGTCAGAATGATGCACCATTTGCCCTCCGAATTTCTGACAGATTCTTTAAGAGCCAACATCGCTGTAGTAGTCGACTTTCCTCTCCTGAAGCCGTGCTGGTTATCGGAGATGGCTTTTTTCCCTGCCAGCTCTTTTTCTAGCCTATTTAACAACATCCTCTCAAAGAGCTTGCCCATTGTATTTATCAGGCATATTGGCCTGAAACTCGATGCCACGGTGGGGTCTTTTCCTTTCTTCGGCAAGAGAATTACCCTAGCCACCTTCCAATATTTTGGAAATTCTTGTTCTTTCAATAGTTTGTTGAACAATTCCAGGATTTCCTCTGGGACCGTCTGACAAGCGAGCCTCACCGCCTCCACAGTAAGTCCATCTGGGCCTGGTGCCTTTCTGATTTTCATTGAGGCCACTGCGTCGAACATTTCTCGTATTGTAAAAGGTTCCGGGTCTTCGCTAGTTCTCTGGAGTCCTCCAATGCTCCCTGGTCTAGTCGGAAACAGTTCTTTTAGAATTGCCCTTCTTCTTTTTGTAGGTAATGTGTACCCTAAGTTACCCGAAGCAAGATGTCTGGTAGCAATTCGATATCCTTCGCCCCATATATCCTCATCCAGCTCATCTAGCAGAACCTTCCAATGGTCTCTCTTTGACCTTACGATGCTTTTTTTTAGAGTTCGTCTCTGTGCTCTCATGAGCTCCCTCAGGTTACGTGCTTCGGTGTTCTCCTTTTCCTTCAGCCGAGAGTAAGCTCTGCGCAAACGATTATATTTGCCTCTTTCATCCTCTATGTGCTCGCTCCACCAGTAGGGCATTTTTTTAGTATCTCCAACAGACTCAATGATAGACTCACTGTAGAGCCTCAGTACTGTGTGGTACATGTCTGAACCTCTATTCCAGCTGTGATTTTGGAGAGCTAGCCTGAAGGAGTCTGGTCTTAGGATCTTTTTAACACATTGCTTGGCGCTACATTCTTTGTCGAAGTTTATTTCCACGAAGATGTTTCCGTGGTGCGTATAAGGGTTGGAGTGCTGTACTACCCAATTAGTTACTCTCAGTATTTTCTCTGAGGCTAGCGTTACGTCTATATGGCTCTTACTTTGTCCTCTCTCGAAGGTATAATCACCGTTGTTAGCTGCTCCCCAGCTCAGCTGTGCCAACCATCCATCAATGTATTCTCCCCTCTCATCCATGCTAGGGGATCCCCAGATATGGGATTTGGAGTTTATATCGCCCATAATGATGGATTTCTCTGGATTATGTGCCGCATCTTGAAAGAATTCGTCCACTATACGTTTGAAATGCCCAAAAGGGATATTCGGAGAGATGTAAACAGCATACACACGCAAGCCAGTCAGAGTGAGTCGTATATAGCCATTCTTAGGCTTGATCTCCTCCACTTCTAAATTTCTGTTGCAGATTCTCACAGCCACATCGTTTTTCCTGTCCATAATCCAGCCCTCCCTCGAGCAAATCTTTTTGTTAGGCTCCGAGACTATCATGATGTCCATCTTATGGGATACCGAATCTTGCCATGCTATGTCATGAGCGAGTTTAGCTCTACCCAGGTTCAGTTGGAGTATTTTAAGAGGCATGGTTATTTGTGTGTAAATAAATTAAATAAATAAATATAAATAAATTAATGTAAATATGTAAATAAAGTATAGTGTAAAAATATATCAATCTGAATATATACTAATATTTATGTACGAATAAATGAAAGAGATGAAACCGAAATGTAAATATAAAACTCTTTAAGTATCACCCGCATTTATCACAGATTCATTTGTCTTCGGCATTCTCCCAGGCGGGCTCTTAGTTTGTCTATTTTGCTGCTTCTCGATTTCTAATTTGTATTTTGGGCATCTCAAGGTTTTTGCCCTATGCTGCGCACCATCACACAGCGGACAGCCTTGGGTATTGGGACAACTGGCAGCTTCATGACCCTCCTTCCCACAGTTTCTGCATAGGTTTGTTCTGTCGATTCCCTTACAAGTTGCCGCTACATGGCCGGCCTCCCAACATCTGTAGCATGTCGGAACATCTACTCTCAACTTTGCTTTGCAGTAGGACAGACCTATTCGAATCTCACCGATTGTTGCTATCTTTTCGGCCGTTCGTTCGCTCACTAAAATAGTAGCTGATTGTAGTCCGCCGAATTCCTGAGGTCTCAGATTTCTTATTATTATCTCCTCTTCTGGGTCTTCTATATATTTACTTATTCCCATCTTTATTTCGTTTTCTGTAGCTAATTCGTCCATGCCTCGTAGGTGAACTACTTTTCTATTTTTTGATCTCCCTACTGTTCTTATTTTATTATCGCCGATTTTTCCCTTCAGGAATGTCGCAATGTCGTCGGCTTTTCCTTTTTTGTTATCAATTGTTAATCGAAGGTGTCCATTTCTGGTTTTAACAGCATTTCTTATGATTTCTGCTTCTTTCGTACCATCCATGTTTTCTTTCACTTTCTTCAGGATATCTGAGTATGAGTTGCCTCCCGTATCAATAATAACGGCGTCTGTCCCTCTACTTTCTCCATAACCTTGGTATCTACTCTTACCAGTGCTGTGCCAGGTTATCCTGCCTTCGAAATCCCAGAATGCGCACTCCATAAGTTTTTTCCCTGCCTCTGCCGTATTTTTGTCCAAATAAGCGATGTGAATATGTTTCCTTCCGAGGTCTAGACATGTTTTCTTCAATTGTTTTCCTGTTTCGAAAAACTGAAACTTATCTATTAAGTTCGTGTTCGCTCCAGCAAAGAACACGTATTTTTCCTCGCAAAATTCATCATCCCCGATTTGTATCGTTCCTCCTATTCTCATCTTAATGAATTTCCCGTGTGCCACCTTCCCGTCTTTGATAATTCTTCTAGTTCTCGGTGACGTCTCCGTAAGGCGTGTCAGAAGACGATGGTCACGGTTTGTATTTAAATCAGCTACTATCAAGATGTCCTCCCCGTCGGGTGTGGCCAATATGGAGTCCTGTGAGACTACGAATTTGGTGTGTCTCGTTAGCAATTCGTCATTCAAAATTTTGTTGAGATCTTCCTCATTTTCGATATCGCTAATCCGGGTAGTCAGCGTCATTCTATTTATTACTTCAGCTATTTCGTCTGGATCGGATGTTTGAACACCAATGTCCCTCACTTCCTCCATTGTACTAAGAGAATTTCTTCTCTCTCCTCGGGGTCCTATCATCTGGGTCACCTTTCCTTTACAGGCGCACAGGATGTTCACTTTTTTCTCAAGGTTTTCTCTTTCCAATTTAGTTTTTTCCCATTCCTGCTCCAGGGTCCTTATTTCTTTGAAGTACTCGGTTTCCTTTGATTGAAAATCTTCATCTATATGTCTGATGTACCGCGTTATGTCCCTCGTCAGGTCTCCCAAATTTTGAACCACATTCTTTATGGGAACGTGCACGTTTCTGTTCTCCTTACAGAATTTTTCCAATTCAGATATTTTGTCAGTCAGTTTTTTAGCCAACACGTTGACAATCCCTACGGTTTCTTCTGGTGTTCTCCCTTTTTGTGGTGTACCCTTCTTTTTCCTCTTCCTCTTTCTCCCCTCGTCCTCATCCTCAGATTCTGACAACATCACGATTCCGCCTTCCCTCCGTGTATCCAGGTCTGATGCAGTCAGAAGTTCTCGAGAACTACTCATTTCCGCCTGTGACAGCTCCCACGGTGGCTGGAATATGTTGGTATCTCTCGGTGGAGTCCTCATTGTTTTCTTGCTCCTCCCGAACCATTCCTTCTCTTTTGTTCCTGCCATATTTGGAGGAGTTTTAAATTCTGCACCTTCCGTTCCAGTATCAATACTAGACGCCTCGGCCTGGTCTCTCACCTCGGACGCCTCACAGTATCTGGATCTCGGTCGAGTTTGGCCTGCTTGACCACCGCCCTCGACCGGTACTGGGGTATCCCTCCCCTGCACCGTAAACCTATTAGTTCCTTGTTCGTTCATTATCATAGAATATGAGGTTTGGAGCAGTGCAACGCACACATCCCCATCCAAGTTCGAGCCGAAATCATCACCGTGTTATCCATCCTAGGGAATTAATATGAAAAAGGGATACCTCCTAGCCCTCGGTAAACCTAATAGCGTCAGAGGGGGCACACAGGCAAGTATGTCTAAGGGAATTGGTGAAGGCTGGGATTGACCTTACCATAGGGTGTGGACAGTCTTAGTTTTCGCTGCTCCTCTCGAGACCTGTTCGGCATGGGAGACCCTCTCCGACATAGCTCCCGAGAGTCGTTGCAGGTACTTAAGCCCTCACACCACGGCAAGGTGCTGTCCTCGTGAGGGAACCTAACCTAACCTAACCTAACCTAACCTAACCTAACCTAACCTAACCTAACCTAACCTAACCTAACCTAACCTAACCTAACCTAACCTAACCTAACCTAACCTAACCTAACCTAACCTAACCTAACCTAACCTAACCTAACCTAACCTAACCTAACCTAACCTAACCTAACCTAACCTAACCTAACCTAACCTAACCTAACCTAACCTAACCTAACCTAACCTAACCTAACCTAACCTAACCTAACCTAACCTAACCTAACCTAACCTAACCTAACCTAACCTAACCTAACCTAACCTAACCTAACCTAACCTAACCTAACCTAACCTAACCTAACCTAACCTAACCTAACCTAACCTAACCTAACCTAACCTAACCTAACCTAACCTAACCTAACCTAACCTAACCTAACCTAACCTAACCTAACCTAACCTAACCTAACCTAACCTAACCTAACCTAACCTAACCTAACCTAACCTAACCTAACCTAACCTAACCTAACCTAACCTAACCTAACCTAACCTAACCTAACCTAACCTAACCTAACCTAACCTAACCTAACCTAACCTAACCTAACCTAACCTAACCTAACCTAACCTAACCTAACCTAACCTAACCTAACCTAACCTAACCTAACCTAACCTAACCTAACCTAACCTAACCTAACCTAACCTAACCTAACCTAACCTAACCTAACCTAACCTAACCTAACCTAACCTAACCTAACCTAACCTAACCTAACCTAACCTAACCTAACCTAACCTAACCTAACCTAACCTAACCTAACCTAACCTAACCTAACCTAACCTAACCTAACCTAACCTAACCTAACCTAACCTAACCTAACCTAACCTAACCTAACCTAACCTAACCTAACCTAACCTAACCTAACCTAACCTAACCTAACCTAACCTAACCTAACCTAACCTAACCTAACCTAACCTAACCTAACCTAACCTAACCTAACCTAACCTAACCTAACCTAACCTAACCTAACCTAACCTAACCTAACCTAACCTAACCTAACCTAACCTAACCTAACCTAACCTAACCTAACCTAACCTAACCTAACCTAACCTAACCTAACCTAACCTAACCTAACCTAACCTAACCTAACCTAACCTAACCTAACCTAACCTAACCTAACCTAACCTAACCTAACCTAACCTAACCTAACCTAACCTAACCTAACCTAACCTAACCTAACCTAACCTAACCTAACCTAACCTAACCTAACCTAACCTAACCTAACCTAACCTAACCTAACCTAACCTAACCTAACCTAACCTAACCTAACCTAACCTAACCTAACCTAACCTAACCTAACCTAACCTAACCTAACCTAACCTAACCTAACCTAACCTAACCTAACCTAACCTAACCTAACCTAACCTAACCTAACCTAACCTAACCTAACCTAACCTAACCTAACCTAACCTAACCTAACCTAAACCTAACGGCGTAAATTGAGAAGGAAGAATTTCAAGCAAGCGCGTGTAAACGGCGTAAATTCAGAACTTATAATCAGAATTAGAAATTTAGATTTTTGGGAGAAAATTTCTTCAAATTTCTCAAAGTGAAACTTTTATTAGATCGTCTCAAACTTTTTGATCTGTGTGTTGCATGTCGTGTGACGGTCGGCCGCGGAGTAGGGATAAAGTGGAAGGCGCTGGCCAGAGCAAGAGCAAGAATCAAGAATGTTCACTGAATACGAAGCTAAACAAATATGTCCATCAGGAATTCGATTATTTTTTCAAGTTAAGAAAGTTGAAAATTACAACAATTCGATCCTATCGACGTATGATACAAAATACGAGTCAATTGATGAGGACATAATCATGAATTGTGATGACCCGGTACTTGCTCAAAAATATTCAGATGCATTTACAAAAAAAAACACCCGTTGGTGCCGGTGGGCTGCCACATAAAATAATTTTTGTTAATGATTTACCGTACGTCATAACAGAAAATATTGACGTTTCAGACGGAATCGCTAATGGTAATGTAGGGAAATTGATACATTTAGAATTTGACGATACTAAATTAATTAGAGTATGGATACTTTTTCCGGACAAGAATGTGAGGAAAAAAATCCGACAAAAATTTGCTCATCGCATCGAGGAATTAAATATTAATAGATACTCTGTGCCAATCAAGTTATTAACAACTTCATCACCAATCAACGGTCGTCAACGTAATACTGTAATAAAACGAATACATTTTCCGTTATCAGCTTTCAACGATTCATAATGCGCAAGGAGGAACGTACAGTGAAGTTTTTTATCATTACGAAAAAAGTAATTCTCAAGATTTAGTTTACGTAGCTCTTGGTCGCGTCACTGGTTTAAACGATCTTTACATCGTGTCAGAAGATGGCAACAAAAAATCTTATCACACTGGTTGTCGAGTTACTAAACAAACACAAGACTTGAGAATAGAATTAGAGCGACTTTCGTTGAATCCACTGATTACTATCACCGATGAAATCTCGAATTTCAATATGAGTCGACGGGGTTTTTCGATGATATCATCAGTCGCGTAACCCGGTGTGATCTTCTTTTCATTGACTCATTCAGGAGTCTCCTTGTCTTTCCCGTTCCCTATCCTCCCTCTCCATTATCTTCGTGATATACCCACACATACTGTCCCAATATTGACGACTTTCCAACATTCTCGTGATCTTCTACCGCCGGCAAGGCTCCTACTTTCCCGATCACCTCCCTCCTCTCCTCACTCCATCTACCACACTCGTAGACGACATGCTCAGGGCCATCCTGCGTGCCGCATTGGCATGTACAAGTCATCTTCTGTCTTCCCTATTTTTTTTTCAGTAATTTTTTTGTCACTCTTTCATTAATTTCTCAAGGACTTTCTTTTTAAGGTCACTTTTTTATGTAACTGTTGTATGAAGAAATACAAGTAAGAGCAGAGGAGGTAAATGACGTATGAAGAAATTCATTTCGTTATTTTATCAGGTCACCTTATTCAGATGACGAAATTGATGTAAGGGCGGGTATTTGTTTGATCATTACTTCTAAACATACCGATCACTTCAGCCATCTACCGAGAAAATGATGGATTTCTTTTTTCCCAAACTATATTTAGAAAAGTAAAAATTCTATTTTATTGTCACTAATGCGTGGTGATGAGGCTAAAGTACCTTCGAAGCCCAAAAATTTCTAAGGGAGTCCAATAAAGTGAGCAGGGAATGAAATTGAATGAAAGACTATGGTTTATTTCGACAAGCAAACTGAATATAAAATATTCGCACGGAATAATTAACATATTTCAGTTATGTTATTTTTCATGAGAAAAATTGTAGGGCAAGATTAATCAAAATTGAGTTTGTATAAAATGAGTTATGTTATATTCCATTTGAATTAATTCCTATTTTAAATAAGCATCGATTCCTGAAATTCATTCGAGGCATTCATTTCTTCCAGTGATTCATCATCTCCAAGATATTCTTCATTGTTGTCACTCAAAGAGGAATAATCGTTTTCTTCTGAAGTGCTTTTCTCATGTGAATCTTGAGTTGTCTTCATAACTTTCCTCAGATTATCCAAAAGATTCTTCTCAGCTTTTTTATAGTATTCAAGATTCATCGGCGTAGCCTCAGACGTCAATAATCTTTCACTTTCATCATTATTTTCTTCGTCTCTGACGAATTCGCCAGAATCCAAGATTTTTTCGTTGCTCGATTCTATTCCAGCATGAAGTGCGGCAGCTCTCTTCGCGTGTATTTTTCTCTTCAGGCTAACCATACCTATTCAAACAAAATTGAGAATAAATAATCAGTTAAATTAGGTTCACAAATAATTTCAATTGTAATAGTAAATGACTTCTATTTCTTTTTATTTCATTTTATGGACAAATTAGAACAAAATAGAGTAACGAAGAGGGGAGATTTCTCGCATAATTTTAAGAAAAAAAAGTGTGTGTGTCCGCTCCGACGCACGACTGGAGTTTACTCCTCAAGAACGATTATAAAATAAATAAATAGATAAGGGAATACGGGTATAAATGAATGCATTTTTGATGATACTTAGATTATGCACGGTAGATTTTTATTCTATTAATTATACAATAAATTTTTTGACATACATAAGGAAGCCATGAAATTAAATCATCGATGTGTATTCGTTTTTCTATGGAGTCAGAATCCACAGAGTGAGTGTGATTTGCTGTTTCAGAGGATGGAAGCTCTTGCACATCATCTTGTCTACTCGATCCTCCTGTATCCGTGTAATCAATTATGACTTTCTCACCATTGGATGTAAACCAAGCATCATCCACTTTAATTTGGAAGTGCTTATACAGAGGTGTTTCAATTAAATACGTCAACCATTTCTTAATGACAATACCTTTAACCAATCCGTGAAGGTAACTTGTTTTATGAATAAGTTTCTTCTTAATATGAACATTAATACAATAGTCTTCTTCATTTCCATCAAGCGGCCTTGGTAAAAGTTTTATCATATTATCAACCGAGACAGGCACATTAATTATTTGGCCAGTTATAGCAAATTGACCATTGAAATGGCGTAATCTACGTATTTGCATAAACGGAAGCCTTGGTGAAATAAGTCTCTCAGCAATAATATCCAATTCCGGCAAATCCACTGGTCTTTGTGGATATTTAAAACCATTATACGTAGCTAAAAAGGGAATATTGCCTTTTAAGATACTGGCTCTGCAAGTTTTGCACATCATGACTTGAGTGACATCCGTAAAATTCTGAAAAATATCATATAATTAGAGTTGGTAAGATATTAGATAATTGTAAATTATAAGGGACTACTTTACCGTAATTCGTTTAAGTAAGATTTCTTCATCTGCTGATCCACATTTAAGATCTTCTAAAAACCATAAACGATCACAAACATTACAGGCGTGACCAAAGGAATTCTGTAGGATCTTTTTTTTTTTTTTAAATAGCTTATGTGCTGATTTATGAGTTTGATAGCTACGGTATGGCAGGCTAGAATTTGGCTCCGATGTTGACTCTTCAGACATGTTGATATTGTCTTCATTTTCAATGAATTCATTCTCGGCTGGTTGTAAAATTTCCATTTCATTAGTTAGCAAACGAGGAGTCAGTATAGGTTGGCTGGGAAGCTGACAAATCTCATCAAAATTAAGGTTTCTGGTTTGATTTGGTTTCCTTTTTTTTTTGTACACATCACTAACACTTTCGTGCTGTTGTACGTTTTGACGTTTTTTTGTTGATACCGGTGCAGTCTCAATAACTACTTCGTGGTGTGTAATGACAGGTCCATCGTCAGGACTTGAAGGTACCACCTGTGCTGTAGTTACCGATGTCAAGTAGTTGGAAGGTCTTGCATCTTGCCTCGGTAAAATTTCAGTAACGTCTGAGTTTGACTCTGCGTTGATGTTTTGATTCGCTCGGAGTTTTTTTCTCAACCTGCATTCCCGTTGACGCTCCGCTGCGGACTTTTTGGCTGGTCTGTCCTCTTTCTGTTTTTTAGGCCCAGATTTTTCTTTCATCCGAAGTCTGTATTCTTGTTGTCGAATTGCTTGAGTTTTTTTATGACCGGTTGTTGTTGATGGACAGGTTTCAGGACTGTGAATAAACAAATTCAAGCACATTTAATAAGAAAAAAAATAAATAGCTATTTTAATAGCATGTAATTAAATATAAAAGCACAACATAAAAAGTATAGATATACACTGATAAAAAGATTCATTAACTATTTAATAATTTAAATTATTTGAAAGCAATTGTTTAATTTTAATAAATATTTTTCTACATTTAATTAACATTTATTTAGAAGGAAAATATATTTATTAACATTTAATAAGTATTTATTAATAATTAACAAATACTTATTAACAGTTAATAAATATTTTTTAACAACTAATAAATATTACGTTGATTTGTATTTGATTTGTACTTCATAAATTATTTTTAATAAACATGGATTAACTTTTAATAAACCTTTTTTTAGTAGCTAACAAATATTTATTCATACATTTGATAAATTGCATTTCATAAATAATTTATTAAC
Organism: Megalocaria dilatata; assembly: GCA_034642435.1. Classification (NCBI taxonomy): domain Eukaryota; kingdom Metazoa; phylum Arthropoda; class Insecta; order Coleoptera; family Coccinellidae; genus Megalocaria; species Megalocaria dilatata. Next base: position 108,802 of record JAWQEH010000093.1, on the reverse strand, counting down.
TGTTAATAAATACTTATTAAATTCTTTGACGTTAAAAAATCATTTATTAATAAAGTTTATTAAATATAAACAATTCCTTCTATCAGTGAATGGACAACTTATATATTAATTGTAAAAGTGAATTATATAGACTTACTTAATTACCGCATCCACGTGTTCCGCAACTCCCGGATCATTCTCACTAGAATACGTAACTTCCATATTTTACTGTATTCAACTGACACAAATTTATATTTATATCGATTATAAATAAATTATAAAATTTAAAACAATATCTCCGCAAGTTCAAAGTGTTTGTAGGTTAATATCGAATAAATAAATGTTTAGAAATGTATTGATATAGTTATGCAGGCGCTACACTGTACATGTATAATGTGTATGCTATTATACACACACAGATATATACTAAACATATACAAGTACATGGAGCCGAGCATACCGTGTGGTGGGGAATGGTCAGACTATAGCGCATAACGCATTTCGTGTGACATGCTATACTCTCTAGTACGATTTTGGTCCCCATAATTTTCATACCCCGGGCCTATATATGTAAATCGATTCTTAAGGAGTAAACTCCAATAAACTCCAAAAAATCCCATAAACACGTTTCGTTTTCGAAATACAGGATGTTAAATATGAATTTTTCTCAAGTTTTTTTTCTCATAGTATCTGCATTTCCCAAGATTTTCAACTGAAATTTGTCAAAGTTATTACAAATTAGAGTGACATGCCAATTTCGATTGCAAATCGAGAGGGTCATATTTTTTCTGGAACGCTGTCCCTGTTTTAAATTCAGAATTATATATTCTAACTTCCATAAAAATATAAAATAAAGGGAGGTTTATACTTTATAAAAGGTATATAAAATTATTTTAGAAGGCTGTAAGCCTTCTACATATTCAATTTCAAAAAATTATATTTAATATAATATTATATACGAAGTTATAATATTAAATATAATTTTTTGAAATTAAATATATAGAAGGCTAACAGAATATATCTGTAAATATTAAATCCACAATATATACAAAAACTATTAAAATGATATCCCTATATATAATCAATATAAAATATTTTTCAATGTCTCAGAAAAAAACTTTTTACATCCCGACATGAAACGTATTTCGATCTCTAGATATATTTGAATCTGAATTCAATACATTTCCGAAGAGGTCAAGAGACCGAAATAGCTATCAAATGTTGGAATTCTAGTTGAATCATTTTTATTTGATTATTTATTTTCAGAATTTTAGATAGTTTTAGAATAGTAGATTTTCTTGTATTTGTATGTTGATATACATACTTGTATAGTTTTTGTTAATACATCTGTATTAATACGTTTCATGTCGAGATATTGAAAATATTTTGATTATATTTGATTATATTTGATTATATATAAGGGTAGTTTTTGTATATTTTCAATATATATATATTGTGGAAATTAGAATATATAATTCTGAATTAAAAGTGATTGAAATTTATTAATGTCAAATATCAAATCGAATATCAAGTAAGATTACTTTTCGGTAATCTGGATGAGATTCCAGCATCTTTTAATAATTCACCACAACGGAATGAATTTTTAGAGAGAGTTGCAAAAAAATTCTCATGGAGCTTCTACTCGTTGGAGTTTCAATCTACAAACTGTAGTATAGTTTTTGAACATAGAAAAAAATGTTGCCAACAGAAACGTAGCCAGTGCTGCATTTGGAATCGGACGAATGCTACAGATTTCAACTACAATAAAGAAAAATTGAGGCCACTTTAGCATAGCATGCTATGAATCTTTTTGAAGATAATATAGCAGCTTTTGGAACTTCCATTAGAGATGTTATTGATGAGACAATATATGACATTATATATGACGAAGATCTTGAAACTCCATTACCAAAAGCAGAACTCCAATGACCCGCTTTTGCATCAATATCAATAATAATATAACCGAAAGTTCATCAGTTGAGATCTCTCAAATAACTGAGCAAATAGAGCTAAACTTGCTGCATTCTATCCTTCGCTGATATTTATCTGTTTTTATATGGAACACCACCGTGTGTGTATATTATTCATTTAGTTTCAGCAAATTCAGTAACACTCATCACAGCACACTCCTCACTTCAACACGCGAGATCTTCAATTATATACTTACATTTGATAGTTTGCACCAAAACTCCCCTTTTTGACGTCCTTCTTAAAGAAAGCCTCCTGAAAAAATATGTTTGGTTTAAAAAAATTCCTTTGAAAGTGTTGCCAGATCCCCATTATTGAATATCTTTCCCTGATAGGATTTTTTAGGAAATTAATATACTGCCTTTCATATATTTTGTAATTAAAATGAGTTTCCACCAAGTAAAGACCGAATCAATCATACATTTATCTGATTCTATGTTCGTCTAAAGAATATACCCAAAGAAGAAAAGGCGTGATCCAGATTCAATTACATCAGAGAGGTGTTGTGCACGTGTGTACAATACAAATTACGTTTATTATATGTAAAACAAAAAAAATTTCAAGTGTATATTCCTTGAAAGGGAAATTTGTGTTTTACACGCTCACAACAACTCTCGATATAACTGAATATGGATAATGTCTTTTCTTCTGTAGACGAACATAAAATCGGACAAATGTTTTAGATAAACCCAAACATTCAGTCTCTGTTTCTATTTTTAAGTCTAGTGAGTATATTATCCGTGCGTTCCACTAGACGACCACGATGCTCACCCACACGCTCACGATCTTTCCTGTTCCACTAGCGTTTGACAAGCGCGCGAATATTTTTGCTGGCATTGCAAGTGGAACGCTCACTATTGTGAGCGAATAGCGATGACAGATGAATGGCAGTTCTTAGGTTATGGTGTATTTCAAAAAGAATGGATGAAACGGGAAAATAATAAAAAAAATTATATAATAATCATTATCTGCCCTCTTATGCACGTTTTGCATCCTGTGTAGAAACAATTACTTCCACGAAAAGGTCTCTCTCTGAGCAAACCAGAGTTGATTGCGTCGCCATGATGAAAAATGTGTGAACAAACACTTCGACCCACGACAAAACATGGGTCTCCGCGGGCTTGTAGCGGTCGAAATCAATGACATCATTGATGACGTTTTAAGAACACCCGCAACGACCGTGATCTGCAAGTGACAGAACGACACGAGCGTTTTGGGCGTCGTGGTCGCCTAGTGGAACGCACTATATGTGAGAGCAAGGTATTTATTTAATTTTTATTGATTCCTTTTATTTATCATTCAAAATAATTCGACCGATGATGATGGACGAGAGTTTCAAACGCTGCTAGGAGTTTATTGCATGTTCAAGAAAATATATTTGTTTGTTAAATTTGAATACAGCCATTATTGAAATTATTGAAAAAATAAGTTGAAGATCATATATTTGGGACCTTCATTTACTTATTTACAATTTATTCATTACTATTCTTTATATAAGGTGGTTGATATAACAAAGTAACTTTATGCCTTCATTCGTTATTTTTTATATGAGGTAATTGTTTCTTCTATTCCCGTAAACAGTGCAAGCTCTATGGGTTCACTCTTGTATATTTTTAGATAAATTTTAGGTGAGAATTGTTATGTAAAACTTTGAATAAATGAAGCTTATTTGTATACATTACTTTTCTTCTCTCTCCTTCATTTCTTTCCTCAACTGTAACAAATTGTAGGCCATGTCATTCCTCGGGGGAAATAACGAGCATTCCACTATATTACCACAACATTCATTGGTTCTTTCAGTGTGGAACAACCAATGTCCGAGCAATTTGAAGAGAGGCTGAAACAATTTGTAAAAATGATTAAAATTCACGTTTTTTCTCAATACTCGGTCTTCTGACAAGGAGTTTCATTTTAAATCAAAGGAATATGTTAAAAATAAAGCAATAAAATTTAAAAAATTGGAAAACAAATGCAGATTTCTGAAAACTCTTTTTATATATAATATTTATTATATAATATGCTGTGGTTGAACTTATAGAACTCTTTTATTCACTTCTGTATTAACAATGGTAGTAAGTAGTGTATCTCTGTATAACATGTAACTACCGCGCAAGAGGGTCGAGAGGTTAGAGAGACTTCATATCTACTTAGTACCATTTGGTCTACTTACCGAATTTCCAATTTCACTCACGTACCATCCACCCAGTAATAATGTCAACGGAATGAATCCAGAAGGTAGGTGGGCTGTTATTATTTTTCTGCAAAACGGTATGAGGAATATGAGAGGTACTCCAACCAGATAACTTAAACAGCTGAAAGGAAACTCTAATTGTACTTTATTTGCTTTATGAAAGGTTCTTCAAGTAGGACTCACAATGCAAATACGCCTATTCCGAAGAATACAGCCACAATTGTCCTTAAATACTTGTTGTCTTGTTTTGTAATCACATAAAGGAGTTTTGCAGATTGTAAAGAGACCTGTGCGATGCTTATAAAGGCAGTTAGTGTGAAAGCAACCTCCAGGGTTCTGAAATAAATAAAATAATGGTGAAAAATAAATAAATATTTGATCGATTCGGTCTTTAATTGTTGGAAACTCATTTTAATTAAAAAATATATATGAGACGGTATTTTACTTCCACAAAAATGTTTGTACTGCTACAACAATTGTTTCACCAAGATGTGGCTTCTTCAGGTATTAGCCAGTACAATGTAATATCTGAAGAAGCCGAATAGTGGTGAAACAATTTTTGTAGTAGTAGAAACATGTTTGTGGAAATAAAATACTGTCTCATATATATTTTTTAAATAAAAATAAAAAAATATACGGAATGAAAACAGAGACGCCTTTCCTACAGTAGGAAACATAGGGTATAGTTAAATGAAAACATGGGGATTCTCCGGATAATCTCCACTCGGTGATTCCTCATTTAGATTCTGGAGTGTAATAATGCACTCATGTCTTATCACAGGTAACAATATGACTCAAAAAATCATTACTCCCTTCTCGATATGGCGTTAAAAGCCACACAGCACGCTTTGTGATTTTCCGTTAGTAGGTGAGGAACCCACCTTGCCGATATTTTTCGATAACCCAAGTCATTAGAAATGATTTATTGAGTACTCCCATACAATATTTCTATTTCTGCAGCAATTTCGTGTACTGACACACATTTTCTACTGCTGCATGCCCACTTTAAATTTTGTATACCATTTATAGACTTGAGGCGTCTTCTAAGCGAACTCTAGACTTAATCGACGCAAAATTTTGAAAAGTTTTACTCCTTCCCGGAATGAAAATTTTATAATAATGCGGTTCTCAGACAAACGTATGTACCTCAGATATGATGCTACTGGCGCCCAATTAACTGAAGTAAACCGGAGCGTTGTTCTCACCTTCACTAGACAATTCCATCCAACACAGCACCACGCGCGTCACTTTACGCAGCGACCGCAGTTCGGTTTATATTTGATCCACCTTCGTGCATTAAAAAAACATCTTGATAAGCAGTTAACCACATCGAGATTCGGATGGGACTTTTAATGGTTCATAAATCTTTAGTCTGCTCTATTCATCCTTCTAGTTTTATATTTGTTGTTTAAAAATTCTTTCCTTAGTGTCGCATATTGGAAATTTATATAAATATTAATTATTTCTGAGATACATGGATTTCTATCTCATCTTTTGTCATTAATTAATAGTAAATACACCTTATGATGATGTTTCTTCCTTACCTGAGAATGAAAGAGATCAATAATACGCAGCATAATAGAATATACGACAAGAATAGCGTCTTCGAATCATATTCCATAACCTCCCAGAAAGCGCTGTGCAGAAAAAAAGTAAATAACACCATGAAGCCGGTGGCTAGATCCGAACTGACATCGCTGTATATGGTTACGTTCATTTTTCTTAGTCCGGAGATGTCTAATCTGTTCTGGATGAAGGCAGCGCCGGTATGAATGAAAGCTGTACAGTAAAATACAAAATACCACAGGGAATTCTTCAGTCTTATTCTATTGTATTCTTTGTATCTCATTTTGCGAAGGATCTCCTAAACAATAGAAGTTTCATTGAAGAAAGTTGTCTACCTAAAACATTACTATTAACACTATTAATATATATTATTTATAAGTCCACTGGTTTCGCTGTTATTCATATTTGAAACTTTTTTTAATTTCATCGATATTTTCCAATCTAAAAATTTGATTCATGTAAAATTAACGTTTTAGAAGGAGAATTATAAATAACATATTTCTGCGAAACTTCATGACCATCGTACGATTAGAACATTCAGCAGCATTGAGCGCTAAAGAAATCGCAGCAACCGAGTTCAAATTTAGCATTAAGACATAAAATAATGAAACAAAACCTAATGCAAAATTTCCCGAGGATTATATAATAATATTAAAAAATAGGAGCAGAGCAGCGTTTAGCGCTACGGAAAGAATAGAAATAAATGAACAATTGAGTTTTAATTTAGAATTCAGATATAAAATAACGATAAGAAGGTTTATGCAAAAGTTTGTGAGGATCGTAAGTAATTAATTCTCAAAACTTTAAAAAAGTCATCCTCAAATATATGTTGTAGGAAACTGAAGATTCTACCAATTCCAGCATTGGATTAATGACTTAGATATAGTACTCCGTTCCGTATTCCTTCAATGCATCATTTATTTTCGAAACCACAAACAACAGAGATAAACTAAATAAAGAAAATCAATTTGGAGTTTATAAGTTGCGTTGTAATGATTGCTCTATGTTATACTTGTATATTGGTCCAACAGGTAGATCTTTCAAGCGAAGAGTCTACGAACACCAGCGAAGTTTCACGTCAGACATCTCACACTTAACATTTGCTGTGTCATTTTAAATAATTTGGACATAATATAATAATTCAACAACAACTATGAAATTATCTATAATAAAATCAAAAGTAACACTATCAGAAGCAGTCGAAAGCAACAGGTACAAGACCCTTAAAATTGTTTTCAATGACCAAACAGATTTCAAAATAATTCACATTTTTCCTGACTTGACTCCTACATATTGTACTGTTATTGGTATTCTTTTATGCATATTTACATTAATTTGTATTTCCGAAAAATTACCAAGTTTTTGCCTAAACCATAAGTATATGGGATGTGTAGTTGTAATTTTTATAGTTTGTTCAAAATTTAAACTACAGAAGCTACAATGTTGGCAAAACAGTTGTTGTAACTTAATAAATTATGAAAATATTCTTTATTACTTGATTTAATTAAAACGAATTTGCATCAAGTTAAGGATCAATTGAATACTCCTGAAGGTATTGAATTGATAAAATATACTAAAAATTTTTCCAAGTGCAACTCGCAATTAAATAAATTAAAACTAGGAAAGCGGCTGAAGTTAGGCGTTGCATTTTCCACAACATTGAACTCACGTCAAGTCCGTAGTCGAGTCCTAAATGCAAAACATACCATATGACAAACAACCAAGTACATCCGTTGCACAGGGCGTTACTGTAAAATTTACCGAAATAATTCGACAAAATTTGGGGTATGCAAGTGATTTCTCTGCTCAGCACGCCGGCGAAATAATTCGACATTTTCGAAGTTTCAGGTTATGGCAACAATTTCGCTATAATCGAAAATGAACTTGTCTGAAGATATGACAACGCACGTCTAACCGATCAGATGACTTCTAAACCTCGTCTCGACTCAAAAATACTATTCTATTTTGAAATACTCGGGCCAATTGCCTTCGTTTCTACAGCAACGAATTCGTCGGTCAACACAACATCGATTGCATCAAATGATGCACACGGCTTTGAAGAACGCGAGAGTTAACTTCCAACTGGGAATGCTGCAACTGAAAAAACACTGCCAGGTATCTAAGTTGCCTATGAGCGAAGCACACAAGTTGAAGTTTCTTCTTTAATATTACCTCAAGTGATAAGTTTCCAATCCTGCACACAGATGGCGCTACAGATACAAAATTAATATGGGATGAAATAATACAGTAAGTTAGTTTTGTATAAGTGATAGACATAGATCAACAAGACTATATTATTGTTAATCTATGGTCATAGAAAACTAAGACAAGCAGCTAGCATTAAAGTTGATATGTCATTCGAAAGCACACTAAATGAGGTATTTTTTGCTGAAAAGAAAACATGTCCATGATTAATAATATTTCATCGATAAAACCATTGGGGAAATATGACTGATTTTCTTCACTTGAGAATCGTGATATTCACCTCCTTACCGCGCCCGCAATAAGAATATTTTGGCACACAGAACTTCTCATCTTGTAGCAAATTTAATACCGTTTCCAGATTTGTGGTCAAATTTGCGGAGGCTACAAGGATAACTGCAGTATAATTGATTTTATGGAAGAACTGGAAATATTTCGTGAAATCAAGAAATGTTAAATTGAAGAATAACAATCAACATTTCAACCATGTGTCGTATGACATTTTTTGTTGCAAATAATTTGTATGATCTCACCTTGAAGTTTGGCCCTTGTAAAAGTAGACATCCTGTTTAACATAAATGAAATACATAAAAATTCAAAAACTGAAAAAATGTAACAGGTTGACTCAAAACAAACTGTCAACTCTATTTTAATAATAAATCAAAGATACTACTACTGCTACTACTTCCAGAATGGAAAATATTTAAAACTTTGCATGACATATTGCATTGAAGCCAGAATACAATCTGGTTGCATAGATATCGTTTCGTTTGACTGAAGATTGAGATTTATATCTGTAGGGTGCATTTCAATTTCTGAATTTTGTTTTGATCTGTTCCTTTTAAAGATTAATTCAACGTTGCAAAAGATTAAAATAAAATTTTCAAATATGATAACTGAATATAAGATTTTTATTAGAAAGTTGCTTTGTCGAAGATGTATCGATGAAAGATTACATAATCTGTGGAACTGTCTGTGCTCCTCTATGGAAGCGTCATATTGTCGATGATGATACCTTTGGATTTTTAAATCAAACCTGTTTATTAGTTAAATAAAATACAGAAGAAACTCCTATGTATAATGGACAATATTTTGATTAATTTATTAATTCATTATCTTTTGAAATTAATTTGTATTGATAATAATTACATTAATTATTTGTTATTGTTCCCTTGAATTCCTATATCACAGAGTATTCTGCGATGATAGATAAGTTGTTGGCCTTACCACAGACTGCCCAAATTATTAATTCATTTATTCCACTAAATGTCAATTGTCAATTGTTGTAAAAATATTTACCCTTATTTCTTAAACTCCGGATGTTGCCTTTTCATATGCAGCTTGAGGTTTGAACTAAGATATCCTGCGTAATCACATAAAGTACATTTATAATTTCTATCGTTCACATGAACCCAATTGATATGTGATCTTAATTTAGAATTATCAGCAGCCACAAAATGACATAATTGACACGTGTAACTCTTCTGTTTAAAATGGACAGCTTGTATGTGCTTCTTGAGTCTATGCTTCAGATAAGTAGCATGATTGCAGAAATTACACTTGTGTTGTTTCACTTTCAAGTGAACAGCATCTATGTGGAACTTGAGGATATGTTTTTGGTACGTACTGTATTCGCACAAATAACACTTGTTCTCCTTCAAATTCAAATGAACCCTGTCTATATGGACTTGGATAGATTTCTTTCGACACGTCGTATGTACACATAATGGACACTTGTACCTTATCGTCGAATGTTTCACCTTATGTTTACTAACATTTTCTTTCCGAGGCGAAGTATAATCGCATAAATCGCACTTGAAAAGGGAGGCATTTGGGTGGACTGCAGATTTATGGGTCCTCACGAGATATCTTTGAGTGGCACTGTAGTCACAAAGGTCACACCAGAAGTTCTTGAACTTCTGTTTCAAGTGCATCCTTTCATAATGAAATTTTATATAATATTCTCGAACTGCCTTGAAACCACACAATTTACACTTGAACAAAGAACCATCTTTCTCAACAATATTACTGTGTTCTTTTGAATTGGTTTCTATTGTTTGGTTGGAGTTAGTCTCAGAATAACCCAAAGTATTGAATTCTTGTGGTTGGATTTCCTCTTCCTTCATCCAGTCATTTGGAATACATCTTTCTGTTTCTCTGTCAATTATATTATCATATAAAGACTCATTTTCATCTGTGAATTGTCTCTCAATGTCTAATTTTTCTACCTTTATTTCTTGTAAAGTAATTTCACTCTTCAAATTCCGTCCATCGTCTTGCAGTTGTGTAGAGCTAAAACAAATCAATCCGTCACAAGATAGCATGATAATTATAAAACTACGCTAAACTAAAACTAGGACTACAGAAGCTATTAATATGGATACCTCAAAATCTTGCATATTAATTACATATCATTTATCAAAACTCTAAAATTCTTATGAGTTTAACTTATGATATATAACTACATACCTATGCATTTCATTTGAAGAGTCTAAATGTTTAAGCTGCTTGAAGTTATAATACATTTCATTGTAAATTTAAATAAATTTCTTTAACAATTTCACGCTCATGAAACCATGTTCAAAAATAAATGAGAATTTGGGTAAAGCTAGTTTTGAGGATTACAAATGACAGAAATTAGTTTAAAATTGTTAGTTGTGATTACTCGAAACTTTAACTAGTCAGTCAAGCATTTGAATAAAAGAGAATATCCAATCCAAAATGTTATTCTACTTTTATTCATTAAAACTCCGGTCAAAATCGGGTTCCAATTTAATAAATACCTATCGGGATAAAATGAATCCCTGGTTTTAACAAGAAAGTCACTGTACTCGTCATGGTTTATGATTTCACCCTTTATTTGATCCATTCTATTCGTTGTTATGAAAATAATAAGATTCAAGAAGTTCACGTATCAATTTATGACACCTATATTCTGATCAAATTATTTGCAATATATTCATATATTTTATTAGGCAGTCCAAACCACGTGACCCAATATGACGGTTGTTGGCACACAATCATAGATTAACAATACGGGTTTACGAAGTACTCTAAAAGATCTGGGGGTTTAAGAGAGGTTTAGAGATCTGGAATTACATGAAGTTCTCTGAAGAGCGCTTACCTTTTTATCGTGATCGTCTAGTGGCGGGCAAACAGAACGTTACGTTGTGTAGACGATCCAAATTACACCTAACGAGAGCAAGGAAACAGTGACGGAAAGTTCAAATATTCGAAACACAGTAATACCAGAATAATATATTTCTATTAGTAATATTTAAAAGCAACAACCCTGAATAAACGGAAACACATTTATCAGCCTGTGGTTAAATCTACTCTACGCAGTGGTTCACAAAGCGCCCCAGTGAACCCAATAGCACCCCGGGTCTAAATGACTTATTACTACATATCCTTAGGTCGGTAACTCGCTCAAATCAGATATCATTATTATGCAGCGGAAAGGGTTAAAGTTATGCAGGAAAAGGGGATACAGTCAGCATTCGCACCTTCAACTGTACTTCCGGTAACCAGTGCTGTACCTTCCATTACATATTGCCTCTACCAGGACTACTCGACGATTTACCCTAAAGAACGCCACTGGTTCACAAGGAATACAATCTCTCAAAGTAAGAGGGCATGTGCATATAGCAAATATGTAACACAAATTGACTGGAACATTATAAAATAGATACAGCACCCCATCACCTAGGCGTGTTACAATAAGAACAAACAAAGAAATAGGTAACTAGGGGATCACACTAGAGCACATGGAAATCAGTTACATATCAAGCACAGCAATTAGTAAGAAGAGATAATAAAATCCCTATTAGCAAGTATTACGCAGATAAAGAACCACTATTTACAAATACAGCAAAAAGCAATCAGGCACCGAGAGAAAGTATACAATACAAACAGATAACTTGTGAGGGTCGCTTTAGTTATATACAAAGGCAACATTCCGGTCGGATCAAATAACACTGAAGCAAAAATGAAAGAATGAAAAGCGATGAATGGAAGTACAATGAACGAGCGTGCATTCACTAATTTCACATTAACAATAAGGTGGTATTAAAAAATGTAAAGCATTCCATTAATCAAAAGCATTTAAAAGAAGTTTACTTACTAATATTACCAAGGGGGACTGTTATAAGTACTATTATCTCGAGTACGTTACCAAGTTACTCGGGAGGTTAATTTCCAAGAACCTTCCTCTCTAATGCTTTAAAATACAATACGAACGCTATAATGACATTGTTCTCCTTTGTTATTGTCACTAATCCATAGATCAACAAGACTATATTATTATTGTTAATCTATGCACTAATCACATACGTGTAAAGTTACAGCGCCACAGAGTATTTGACACAGAATTAATGCGGTAAAATACAATGACATAATGGTGGAATTTATATAATCTATGAAAGACTCTGAGACTCCTATGATCCTGAGAGGATCCGGATCTCTTCAGTATGTACAGCTCATTGTTCTTGTATGGCCGGACAAATTGAAGTTTGTAGTCACGTTAGTGCTATATTATTCGCTGCAAAGTATGCAAATGACAAGGAGTCAATGTCTTACACAAATATAGAAGCTGTGTGGCCAATGACATCCATGAAACAGGTGGTCCCAATTGTGTGTACAAAAAGTGAAGACAAAGTGACATTAGTTTTTTAGATATTGCGTTTTGTTAGATCTGAAGTGTTCAGCATTTTTAGAAAATTTGTTTTCAAACTAACCTGTTCACTTTTTTTGTCAAAACGACAAATTGATTAAACGCATTTTTGTTTTATCTGTATCCATAATTTATTGAAAATTCAACATATTATAATTATTTAAAATTAAAAATATATATATGAGACACTAATTTATTTTTACAAAAATGTTTGCACTATTACAACAATTGTTTCACCACGATGTGGCTTCTTCAGGTATTACATTGTACTGTCAGACAGGTAACAAATTTGAATACCCTTATTCTCTCATAAACAAAGTTGTACGTCTATGATTAATTTTAATGCTCTGTGATTTTAGTATGAGACTAGCTTGACAAACCATAGATTAAGTATAAATCTGTGGGACAAACTATGATGGTTAACGATTATCCGGAATCTGTGAGAAAAATGTGGAATGTAGAGGCTGGTGGTTTGGTTTGATTCTTTTCTTTAAATTTGATAATAGCGTTGATTGAAAATTAGATGCCTGATTTACTTAATGTGATTGACGGAATTTAAAAAGTGACTAAATGAATTTTAATAGAAATATTAATATACTACAGAAAAACTTATTCAATTGTTGGCTTGTTATTGAATTGTAAAGATGACGAGCGAAGACGAAATTAGACATAAACACAAACAGGAAAAAAAAGACCTTCATTCAAAAATTCTGTCGTTGAAGAAGAGTGTAGCTAAGGGTGATAAAAAAAAGAAAAAAGAAATAACGGAACAAATTGCTCAGTTAGAGAAAGAATTAGAAGATAGACATCATGAAGAACTCTTACCATTTAAAGATGTCCAATTAGGAGAGAGTAAAAATGAAGAAGTTCCCAACAAGGAAGTCGAAGAGAATAATGAAGTTCCTATTGAGGAAGATGTAAAAGTAGAAGTTCAGGTGTCACGGGTATCAAGAGCCCAAAAAAGGCGCGACAAAAGAGCTTTAGAAGAAGCAGAAAGGGAAAAACGGATATTAGAGGAAAAGGAAAAAAGCAAAAATGGCCCAAAAGTTGTAGAACTAAATATGATCAAAGAAGTACTTAATGAAATGGGTCTAGCTTTACATGATGTTGCCGCCGATGGAAACTGTCTATATTGCGCTGTCAATCACCAACTTGAATCAAAAAACCAAGAATCTTACTCTGTCACTAAACTTAGGAAACTAACAGCAAATTTCATGAAAGAGAACAAAGATGATTTTATACCATTTATGTATAAAGATTCAGGAGAACCTGTCAGTGAAACTTATTTTGAAGAATATTGTAAGGAAGTTGCTTCCACAAAACTGTGGGGGGGTCAGCTTGAATTGAAAGCATTGTCTAATATTCTCAAATGTCCTATTAAAGTTATTCAAGCCAATGGTCCACCTACTGTGTTAGGAGAAGACTTTAGTGGTCCTGAATTAATTTTAACTTACCATCGGCACATGTATAGCCTCGGTGAACATTATAATTCAACGATTAAAAGAAGTAATGATGATTAGATTGTGACTGGTGTGCTGAAAATTTGTGGTATAACATGAATCCTGTGAAATCATTGTTGCTATTTTACATTTTGCAATGTTATTTCATTTTTCTATCTAGTTTTAATTTTGGTTTTTGAAATATAGAACAGATTTTTTCTAGGAAAGATTAAATGTTAGGTATTAGGATGAGTTGGATTTAAATTTCAGTTCAAACATCAATATCCTAACATTATTCTGTTAGTAACTTGTTTTAACTGAATGATATTTTTTGCTGTTTTGTTTATTTCAAATGTACGTAATCTTGAAATGGTGACTTTACTCAAAATGTTCAGGTATACAGTTTTGTTCAATTTAAACTGTAAAGCAGAAAATGTCATATTGAGGATTGCTTCCATTTGGACAAACTGCAATTTGTTTAATTCTAAGTGAAATTAAAATTTAATTGACCAAAATGTGTTTATTTAAAATGAAATTCAAAAGAATATATTACTGCAGAACAGCAGCTCGAGAATACCGAAGGAAGTATCCAAATAGGTACTAAGCTAACTACACAGTATTTAGTGCATCATTCCAAAGACTTCGAGGAACAGGTAATCTTCCTCAAAAAAAGTCATTCGCCAAACTGAGGTTAATATAGAAAATGTATTAACAGCTGTTCTTGTCAAATCTTCAGTTAGTAAAAATTAATTTAAAGAGTACATTCCTTGAAAGAAAGTTTTTAAATATTAAAAAGAATGATTCTGTGAAAGCTCTATGAAATTTAATTTTTGAAAAATTAAATTGAGATGTAGAGAGTTTCCATCAGTAGCTACTAGTCTTCATTTATCACCGAATTTTGTGGAGCGTGTATTAAATAGAGAATGTTGCTCCATTTCATCGACAAAATGTACAATCGTTATATAATAATGATAAATATCTTTTATTCTCTTCTAACAAATTCATTGAGAGATTTTCAAAAGCATTCGCTTATGAGTAAGGTTTTAGATCAAATCTGGTTTTCTGGATTAACATTTATATAATACAACATAAACTGAATCCAATCATCCTTGTCCTATGCTAAGTATGGCTGTAGAGTTTGAAAAACTTGTTCCTTTCTATTTTTGTTTGATATTTAATCCAGGTTTTCATTTGTTTTTTATAAAATATTTTTTCTGCAATTTTTTATATCAGGTAGCAATTCATTATATAATACTGGTACTAGGTGATCCAAAATTTTTGAGTCTATTCTTTTAACTACTTTGAGATGGGGTGTTAATGTTTTCTAAATTTATAATATATCACTCTTTTGACTAGTTCTTCTTGTAGCTGATGAATTAAAAGATAACTAGCATACAGTTATCATATTGTGAATATGTTTACTAGCTCATAAAATTCAATATCGAGTAAGTACTTTCTTTGTGTATTATTAATTTTTGATTATCCATTTTTGTGTTATTTCTCTCTTTCACAGTATACGTCACTTAATCCTCCCCAACTTAATGTACCATGCGATAAATGTGCTTCCAATACCTCGTATAATTGTTTCCTGCCCTCTATATTGCGTATGTCCCACAATACTCTGATTATCCTCATAACAAAGTCTGCATGAATATCGCATCGCAAACGTGTATCAATCAATACACCTGAGTATTTCATACTATTAGTTCTCTGTTTATGTATCTGTGAGCCATTTTTATGAATTTACAATGTATCCTAGTTTGGTTTTTATCTCTTATAACTAGGGAAGGTCATAAATTATTCTCTTCATTGCGTTCTTCTCTAATGGCATAATTGCCATTTTCATGAAATTTTGTATTAGCCTTCTTGTCCTTATTTTACATCTAAAAGCTAAATTTAAACTTGTTTGTGGAACTGTTGTTATTTATGATTTTTTTAGCACTAAATGCTGCTCCGCTCACAAAATTTTTGTTTTAATCATACAATCCTCATGAAATTTTGCAGGAACATTGCGTTAACATTATCCTTCTAAAGCCCAAATTTCCGATAAACAGAATTTGCAGTATGGAAAATATCAATAAAAATAAGAGAAAATTTTAACAGTGATTAACTCCGAAACCTTCAAACTGATTTTACCCAATAATGAACTCGATCGAGATATTCAGGCCTCAAAGCTACCCCGAAAATTTCCAGTCTTCAATTCTTTCTGTTCGAAAGTTAGCGAGTTTAAGAACCTTCGGCCGACCGGACAGAATTGCTTCCGACCTAGGATTCTTCATCAGGAAGTCCAACCTAGCCGTTTAAGACCATTTCCGAATATTACAGATATTTGGGCGAAATTATTGTTCCCTGTAACTAGCGTTCAAAAAAGCAGAATTGGAATAGGATAATTTTAGACATTTCTATCTCTGTTAATATAAGTTAACCCAGTATAATAAGCAATGAAAATTTTCTCCATATTATGGGCGTAAAAAAGTAATTCGGCAAAAAATTTAAGAAAAATATGCTTGGCACAATTATAAGCCGATTAATTTTATTGTTGAATAAAAAGATTTTCACTTTATATTTTCAACTAGTTATATAGATAATTCAGCCTATATGGCAATGTAATGCAACGTAGCAATTCCTAAAAATTTGTTTCAATTATTCAAAACTTGTTGAAACGCCTTCGTACATACTTCTAGTGCTTTGATTACGACAAAATTTTACACAATTGTTTGAATTGTTACTCTTTTAAATTCCTTTAAAATTTTGAATTAATTTGATTCTTCCCCAAACTTTCAAAACTCATTATTTTGTACGCTCCTTGATTTTAATTTAGGATATGTATTGTCTGAGATATTGAGATGAATCAATTATTATTATTCAGTCATTCCTTCAGATAGTTTTTGCACTTTCAAACAAATTGAATTTGGCCACCAATATTGGTAAGTATAAAAGAATTAGAATTGAATAAAATTGATGATTCAAAAAAAGAATTAAATATTTATTTACATAACATTCTGAAATCGATCCTAAAAACATTATTTTCTGCTTAGAAAAATATATTTGCAAGACACTTATGGTTTATGCAGTCCAGTCGAGAGAATCTAGATTATTCGAACATTATTACAAATGTAGAGCACTGAACACAAGATAGTTTTTAACGACAAGGAATGAATGAGTAAAAAAACATACAAGAAAGCAGTAAAATTAAAATTCACCTCTCTCGACTAATGTTCATTACATTATTTTGGTATAATATTTTATTGGGAATAAAATTTTTTAGTTTTATCCTTTGCCATATCCACTAACGTTTGGGAAGCCTGGAAAGGTTTTCCGTAATCCGCAGCAAACTCGTCCATTTTCTTCACGATCCTATCTGCACCGTAATAATCGACCCATCTGAAAGGTCCGCCCGTGAACGGGGGAAAACCAAGTCCAAAAACAGCCCCAACATCTCCTTCCAAGGGACTCGCCAAAATATTTTCTTCTAAACAAAGAACTGCCTCGTTGACGAATCTTAGGACCATCCTCATTTGCCTATCTTCATCAGAGGTGGAACCTTTTGGTTGAATACTATACTTCTTAACTATTTCAAGAGCATCTGGATTGACCTCTCTTCTTTTGGTGCCTGTTTCATAGACGAAGATACCCTTTCCTGATTTTCTACCTAGGAATCCGGCTTTGACGAAATCTTTCATTATTTCTAAGTCTCCACCTCCAAATCTTTCACCAAATGCCTATAATTAGGTATAATAATTGTTTTACCAATAAATCTTCAAAGATTTTTCACAAAAACATTATAAAAGCAGCAATTATATCTGGAGAAATTGCAGCCATCTTTAGGAGAATCGAATACTTTGAAAGTTACAATTATAATGCAAATTTCATATATTTAAAATTGTTACTTCTGTTTATGTTTAATTTTTTGTAATTTATAGTTAATATTTTGTTTCATTTTTAAATTTCTCAAAAAGTTTCTCTTGAATACCATCTCAGTTATTAAATTCTATTTTCAAATTCCATGCTTTGACGAAACCAAATTTGTCACTCTTCTTTTGTGTCGCCTTGTAACATCTTATTAGATGGTAGAACTTCAGTGTTTGGAATAAACTTATATTTTGTAATATTTTAAGAAGTAAATGTTCTTGGTTTGAATTAATCAGCGCAGGATTCATAATTGTACAGTTATATACTAAATCAAATATCAAAATAAATAAATTCGGCTGATCTGTACCAAAAATCATAAATAAGAAGTATGAGCTATGGTAATAGAAAGTTCTAGAAATAGAGACACTGTAACATACATCTGTATAACAATTCTATACTCAAACTTGACAAGGTTTCGTAGATTACAGAGGTAAATTTTAGACATGCGCACGTTTCAAACTGATACCATACATTGCACTGACATATATATGACACTTACATTGGAGGTGACTCAATAAGCACTGTAATAAGTATAATTTTAAAACGAATGTTTTAAAATTTAATTTGAAATGAAAATTATAAATACATAAATTCCACAACAATATGGCGCCCAACGTGGCGCTCCATACTGTTATGAAATTTATACGAGTTCAGATTGATTGTAACAAATATAAAATTATTATTATATAAATTTTATAACAGTACTTACTTAATAAAAAATTGATAGAAAACAAGGTAATTTTCTTAATCCATTTGGATTGTATATATCACCATGTGTGAAAAATATAGTTTTGTATCGGAATTACCTATTTGACATTTTGGAACATTAAATTTACCTTGAATAGATCGGGTCCAATGTGTGACGCCACATCTAGTCCCACTTCATCGGCGAGAGTGGCGCCGCCTACTGGAAAGCCGAAAGTCTTGGTGAGTTTGTCTAGATCTTTCGGATCCACTCCCTCCTGCAACAGTCTTACCGATTCCGCCATCATTGCCGATAATATTCTTGTCGTGTAAAATCCAGGACCATCCCCTACAGTTATAACAACTTTTCCTTGTTTTAAACCAACGTCAACCGCGGTCGCCGTTGTGTCCTTGCTGGTTTTGTCGGTAGTAATGATTTCGAGTAGCTGCATTTTCTCCACCGGAGAGAAGTAATGCATACCTAAAAGATGTTAATCATATTATTATTGAGCATAAACTACACTAGCGCCACCTACGTTATTAAATTGGCGCGGAGTGTATTGGACCAGAGATAACATTAAACGATTAAACACCGATTAGAGTAGTTCAGTTGAATGGAAACAATCAGAATCATGTATCACTTGTCTGTTGGTTTTGTGACTTTTGCAATTAGTTGAAAGATGTCGTATACCAATTGAAATATTGAATTTTAAGCGTGATTCTGGTGATATGCCAGAAAATGTGATTGTTATTCAATGCAGTTCCTCACTGTTATTGATAAAACACTCCAGAATATTTTAATAAAGTATAGGTGGATCGTGCGTGCATGATTCCCGGATCTGAATCACCGAGATTTATTAATGTTTTGGTTACTACTTAACGGAAGTGTTCATTAGTATCTCAGGAAGACCAAATCACAGCAACAAATATAATCATATTTGATAGCAGCCTACTTAATTTTAGCAATAAATTATAACGAATTTATTCTTTTCGTAATCAAAGGAGAAAAAAGTTCGTCTTCTTGAATCAATTTGAAATATGTTAAAAGAATCGAAAAATTCTGATGCAAAATATTGTAGGGGTTGATTTTTCACCAAGATATCAAGTAATAAATAATTGTTCCCTCTTTTCAATGATTTTTTTATTGCATTTTTCTTACCAATAACTTTATCTGGCCTGGATGATGCTGCAGCTATTTTGGATATAGGAATGGCACTGGTGTTTGTTGCGAATATGCAATGAGGAGGTACGATAGCTTCAACTTCCCTCAGTACTTTGTGTTTTATATTCAGATCCTCAAATACAGCTTCAATGACGATGTCTGCATTTTTTAATCTTTTATAGTCCAATGTTGGCTCTAAATTAGACAGGAACCTGTCTTTCTGTAATCTGAAATTATAACAAGAACCTTTGAGAGTAGTATTAAGAATCGGGACACTTAATTATTCAATATCTTATATATTATTTAACGATAATTATATAATCGAACCAGAATGGGACAATTATTGACAACCAAAGTGAAAATATATATTTATTGTCTTCTACACCTAGATTAAACGACAAAAAAAAGAACTATACAAATAGATCTCAATCTGTCAATACACTGAATTAATCTGCTCCAGAAATTTTGGCAAATCGACTGGTATAGTTTAACAAATGTTGTTCTCAAAGTAATCCAATGGTTCTAGAACATTCGTTGTAAACAATTTATTTTAATAGTCCCATAAGAAATAATCACAGGGTGCTAAGTCAGGTGATCGTGCTGGCCAGCTCAGATTGTCTCTCATGGAGATGAGCAGTCCTGGGACACACCAGCAGCAGTGATACCATTCTGCTGGAACCATACATCTCCTACATCCATCTTGTTGAGTGATGATAGAAAGGACTCCTCAATCATGTGGACACAATGGTCAGAAGTCACTGAAACAGCCCATTTGTTTTCTTCAAAAAATCATGGACCAATTATTCCAACTCGCGATATATCACAAAAAAGAGCCACACGTTCTGAATGTAGGGGATGCTGATTAAGTTGGCCGACTTAAATCATGTTAAAGAGCGCATATTTTGGTTGCTACAGATTCTGAAAGATGGAAGGGAGCCCAGCTTCTCAGACAACAGAATTACATGGATTAAATTCCTGTACCATAGCCAATTCTTCATGGAGGATCTGCCTCCCAGAATGTACACAAAACTTAATAGCAGCAGCATATTCTCGAGTAGAGCGCAAAACAGACTGCCTTACCAAGTCAATATTTTGCGGTGTCCTTACTGTTTGTAGAAGTCTAGATTTCCTCTTTTTCACATCACCAGTTTTCTTAAAGTTGTTCAACCATGAAACAAAAGTCGGCAATTATGCCGACTTTTGACTGTGTCTACCCCTACCCTCCTCCAAGCAAGGTTTGGAACATCGATACAGGCTTTCCCAAAGGAAGTGATTTCCTATGCTTGGGACCATATATGCATGACTGATCCTTGCTCCCTTAGAGATCCATACGTAAACCAGCTGTGATGGTTTATTCAAAGTTGAGCTAACCTTTCCATGCTTCCTTAGCAGTCACCTATGATCACTTCATAGTTAGCATCCAAGTCATACTCAACTGGCATAAAATGTCTCGAGAATAAAAGAAAATCAGCCTTCAGTGATTCAAAAAATCTTCAAATGTCCCCTCCTATGACCTATATATTCCATTCTAAGGGCACTCATTTTTGTCCACATATATATGGATCCAATAAAACCTCCATTGCTGCTGGGGGAGTCTTATGCCTAGCACGCCCAGACATGCAAGTCTTTGAAGTTTGTAAACCTCTGTAAGCCTGTTCTTTCCCCAGTTTTGGTTCACGACACTACGGAGGCATATTTGTTCATTTGTTGGATGAACACTGAATAAAAATTGCTCTTTTAGATGTGTATTTTAGGGCAGAGAAAATTCTGTTTCATCTTAAATTTTTAGATTGATCTGTGCGGCTTTTTGAGAGGCTTCGTTTGGTCTTACTATTTTTTCAAGACTATAATGGTCGTATGTGATATTTGCGAAAATTCGGTGAAAACATGTCGCCAGAAATTCAGTGTAGCTCATGCCAATGGCAGATTCTTGGAGGTTACAAAAAGTCAGATTTCTGTTATCACCACCTTGCTGGGTAATCAGTGAACTTGCAAAAATTTAACTTGAAATTGAATGACTAGTTGTTAAACTTTACAATGAACTCAAAATTAGTACCTCAGTCTTAAGAAATTTAATAGAGTTTAAATTCAACTTGATGGTTCTAACTGCCGTGTTAATGCAATATTCAATATTATGGATCGAATTTAACTTACCCTATATACTTCTTTCGTTTGACAGCGGTATTTAGAGTATTTTGAATCTGCTCTACACCTCTGTCTAAGCCTGCCTGTTGATTATCTTTCAAGATGACGCGATATCCTTTGTCCACGGAAACATTTGCAATACCAGCACCCATCAAACCAGCTCCGAGTACGGCCAGGTTCTTCACCTCCTTGGATCCTTTACCGAATCTGTTTTTTTTGCATGCAGTCTGACCTAGGAAAAGGTTGACCAGTCCTCGACTCTGTGGTGTCATTGCCAATTGGCCGAATGCTTCAGATTCCGCCCTGAATCCTGCCTCTTTTCCTTTGTCCAGTCCAGTCCGGACGACTTCCAATATCTTAAAATTTTCGATTCATACTAATCAGCAAATGAAGTTTTGTAATAATCATTTAAAGGAGGCTATCCATGATGAATTTTTTTAATTAATTATTTTAAAGACAAAATATTCTGTAACGTCTGTTATTAAGTCTTAAAACATTTTATATTGTGACACTGAAAATTTTAAGAATCAACTAATATAAACGGCGAGTCTCAATTTGAACATTAATGTTAACTATAAATTCCTTGCATCAAATAATTCGCCATTTTACCAGATTCTACTCATGTAACAAGTTATAAGTGTTTAAAGATTTCACAATATGCTAATACACTCCTACACTTTGTTACATGTTCAAAATAGATAATTCTTACTATAATTGTAATATAGAATCACCAAATCTTATATTTTTTGGATATTTCAGTTAACGCTGCATAATATTATGGTTTTAATAAATTTGTAGTAAACTAGTAGTCAAGTAATCAATACCAACTGATACATTTTTTAAAAAGTTATTTGTACCCATAGGTCAATTGATAGAAAATACAACTCACTGTTGGTCCGGTCAATGTTACTTTGATGGAAAAATTCTGATCAACAAATTTTTAGTCGAAAAATTCACCACACAAACTAAAACGTAAAATATTTTTTGGGAAAATGCGGATTTTCTAACGTTTTCCGAAAAAATGTGATATATTTTAATTTTTCAAATCAAAATGTGGTATACTATTTGGAAATGGCCAAAATATAAACTTGGTTTTTTTATTTTAATATGTAAGAAATTCAATTATTCAGTAAAATGAATGTTCTGTTTATTTACTCAAAATTAAATATCAACCTTTATCAAGTACACATATAAACTCAATAAATTTATTTTCGGTTTTTGCTCAAGAATGTTCACTCTTACTTTTTTTCCCTATTTTTCGATTAGATATTCAGAAATTGTTTTCTGTCCATTAGACTGGATAATCTGGGTTCTACTATATACAAAGTATTAGCTGAATTAATTATTCTGCAGATACTGAAATTTGCTCGAATATTTGTGAGTTATTTCAAATTCAACCGTTGAATTTCAACTTAAGTTAATCCTTATTTATTCAGATATAGAGAAACAAAGTTTAAAAGTCGAATTTTAATACTAGTACACCACATTTAAAAGCACCTTATAATTGGTCTATATTTCCTTCATACCTTCAATGGAGCAGGATATAACCCTCCGGTAAGTTTCATGACAGAAGATTTAGCTTTGTTGAATATCTGATCTTTCACCCAGTTATACTGCAAAGCATAGTTCAGAGCCTTTTCCGTTAGTCCCTTCTTAGTCCTATCCACTTTCAGCTGCCCACTTGCCAGTTGTTTAGCAACCTCAATAGCGACCTTTTCCAGTTGTTTTTGTGTTGTAGTATCAGGATCTCCAAGACCAGGTCCCAAAGGATCTACCAGGAGGTCTACAAGCCCCATTTTTTTGGCTCTGTCTGCTTTCAGGGTTTTTCCTGTTAGAGTCATGTCAAGAGCATTGGGCACCGATACGAGGGGATACAGACGTTGGGTACCACCAGCACCTTAAAGAAAAACACAGGTTATTACAATGTATAATTCTATAAATAAAAGCAGTAAATTATAATAGCAAAAGAATGAGAAAATTAAAATAAATTTAATAAGTTTATTCTTAGTAAAAGAGGTTTTGTGAACATTTCAAATCTGACATTGTAATCATAAAAGTTGACATTTTTAATGGTGAAAGTACTTGGAAGTAGAAGTACTTAGAACATGTTACATAAGCGCTATTTGTATTTTTCATAAGTACTTGAAACATTTATCTTGGTCAAACAATGGAATAAAATCGTGTTGAACAATGTCGTGCGATGATTTTCAACGTCTGAAGAAGCGGTTCTCCAGAACAAGTGAGCAATTATGATACTTGAGGGATGATACAGTTGTTGTGGCAGGTTAACAGTACAATTTGTTAATGCTGATGTTACACAGCCATGTTGGTTATAATGCAAGTCATATTTATTATCCAAAGTGTTTAATATGGATCATTGAGTTCTTAGAGATTTTACGAAATTTAAACCAATTATTCATGTTATTCACATGATCAGTATGTCACGATACGTGAACAGAAACCATGAGGAAACGCGGTTGTCTTCCCGCGTTCCCGTCTTCGAATTAAGAGATTAGATCTTCTTAAAATATTTAATTTTATAAACATCGTCATTATTGGGAGACCCAATAGATTTCTCTCATTCGTCCTTTCTCACAATATATTAATTTTACCTGGCAATAATCCTAGCATTACTTCTGGCAGACCCAAACCAGTTTTTTTGTCCTTGACAGCAATTCTATAATGACAAGCCATAGCAACCTCCAAGCCACCTCCAAGACAAGAACCCCTTATTGCGGCAACAACGGGTTTGGTGGATTTCTCAATATCGTCCAATATTCTTTTGCCATCATGAGAAAGGCGAGTCGCGTCGTCTTGACTTTTGCACTTGGCCAATTCCATTATATCGGCTCCAGCGATGAAGCAACCTGGTTTTGCGGATATTAACACTGTTGCCTGGATCTGGGAATTGCTTTGTACATCCCTTAGAAGTCCCATGAGTTCGGAAGTAGTTTCCTCACTCATAGAATTCACCTACAAAATATTTCGTTAAAAATTTGTTAATTGCAGACAAATTTTTGTTTTAAACAGACAAACTTAAACACCAATCAAGAATTCCATATTATGTTTATTGGCTCAAAAAAGCATATCACCTTTGAAACAACTCCGGGAAACATTATAAATCTCATTTACCTTAATTATTTAAGGAAACATTTTTTTTTTAAATCATTATTTGCATCAAAGATTGATATTCCTTAAGAAAATTTTCAATTATTTTATAAACAACGCATTTGTTTATAACAATTTTTTTAAAATTAGAGATAAAAATTTTAAAAAAATATATTTCTATGTAGCTTCCTACAAGATAAAAACGGAAATAATATTTTGAAAAAAAATTTTTTTTCGATAATTAATCTAAGTTTTTAATTTAGCAACAACGAAAATTGTTAATAAAAAACTGAAAAATAAACATTTTTAAATTTTTCCAACGGAGATCTATTCTGAAGTCTTTCAAAAATTGCTCCAAGAGAGGAAAAAAATCTCAACTTAATAGTTTAACAATTATCACACTTGTAATGTTCATGTCCAAGCAGAAAAAAATTATTAATTAACTATTGCATAACTAATTTAAAAATTGAGATACATTTTTTTTTTTGGCGGATTATTGTTCATTCATCTATCCAGTATCCCCCTGAATTTTTTCATTTATTAAATTTCATATTTAATCTGTTAAAATAATTTTTATTAATAGTGTCCAAAGTAGGCGTGGCTTACGAAAGCCAGAGTACCCGTTTTCGGTCGTATTTTCATCCCTCTGGGAAAATTATTAATATTGGGACTACAATTCCGGGAGTCGACACTTTTTTTTTAAGGAAATTTCCTCCTCTTTTTGAATTTTTTTTTATATTTAAAAAATCATTAGTTTTTGAGATATTTACAAAAAACTCATTGCTAATAACTTCGAAGATATATATACTTATTTAAGTTTTTGAGATATTTACAAAAAACTCATTGCTAATAACCTCTAAAATATATATATATATATTTATCTTTTAATTTTAAGATAGCAACAGTCCTCCGAAGGAAATATTTCCCCAACTTTCTAATGGAAGGAGATAGAGACTCTATTGTATTGAAATTTGGTATTTACGACTATAAGAATGACGTGCATGTTCATGCAAACTTGCGTGAGAATCTTACAATAATATTCTATATATATATGAAATTTTCAGGTGAAATGAACTGTTGAACAAGTGTGAAAAAACTTCCCACTTCATGTCAGTGCGTTTCTAGATTTTTTGAAGACATTTTTAATTTAATTATATAAGATACAGAATGTTCTGTTTTCATATTTGTTTTATTAACTTTTATCAAGTATAAACTTAATAAATTTATTCAGAAAAATCAAATTGATGTTAATCAATAAATTGTGGAAATATTCTCTATTATTTCATTTAATTAATCTGAATTCCCATCAACTAAGGACCGATACAATAAAAAAGAACAAAGAATTAGCATAAAAAATTCAAATTTATTTCAAACATAAAATATCTAGTTCATTAAAACAGGAATTTTCGTTTAAAAATTAGAACATACTAACAAACAACATACAAATTAGTGAAAAAGAATCAGAGTATTAAATAATAAAAATGTTTTAATATATCGGAACAATTCAGCAATGACCTAATTTTGATTTGAAATCGTCAATATGATCTTTGGTAACCAACAATTGAGATATTGTATCATCTATTAACTGTTCAAATTTGTTGACGTAAGAAATCTTGTCGAATGCATAGCCGTTAGTCATTTTCAGTAAATTTTGAGCCTGTTTAGCCCTCTCTGTCAGCTTAAGAAAGATGTTTTGGTGATTTTCTATCAGTTTATTTTCTGAATCTTGGACCTCGTTGGTATATCTCAACTCAAGATCCTCATCATCGTCTTCGATGCACGGTAGACTTGCGGGAATGTCAATTTTACTATTAGCGGCTGTTGTTTCATTACTCTGATCACCAGAACCCAATTCTTTTACACGATCTGCGTAACGTAATGTATTCAAGGTATTTTCGCAAGATCCGACACCAGGAGAGACCATGGCTATCATGCAAGTTCTAGAATTGTTTCCAACAAATGAATCTCGCAAAACTTGGGTCAACTTGCTCACTCGGAATGGAAGATGTGCCCCTTTTCTACCTAAAGCTCTTATGCACTCCTTTAAAGCTAGAAGAGATTTGTTTATCTCTCCACCCTCTAATCTGGTCTGTCGATCGGATGAAAATGTATCAGCTCCCCTTTCGTTTCCTGCTAAATCTATAAGGGACAACTTTCCATACACCGTTCCACTTTTTCTTAAATAAATTTGAAAAACTGCATGGGAACGAGATGAATTGGCATTGGCTGAGGTTTGACCGGACGTACGCAAAATGTCACCTTTACTGATTAAACTCATCACTTCATTAGTGCTTGTTACATGTTTCTCTCTGAGCCCCACCACTTGCACCTGTTGCTTTCCATCTTCGAGGATTTTCAAGGTAGCTTTTGCGTTCAACAAGTCCAATACTTTTCCTCCGTAAATCTCAAAGAAACTGCAGGATACAATCAGATCTAAATGCTTGTATTTGGGCGAATTGATTAATTTGAAAACGTCAGAAATGGCCAATGCATAAATTCCAAGATCTGAACCTCCTGAAACGTCTCCACTCATAGTATAGGTTTTTCCAGATCCAGTTTGACCGTATGCGAAACAAGTAGCAAAGCCACCTTCAAACATGGTTTTCACTAAAGGCTGAGCTGTGTATTTGTATACAACTGCATTATTGCACTTGTCGTCAAATGCATAATCAAATTTGAAATTGTGGTTATCAATATACTTAGTCAGGTCTACCTTAGTCTTTGGCTCATGAACAATCAGACTGTTCTTTTTCGGAACAGAAATAATATCCACTTCACTTTTGTTTATTTCGAATTTATTCAAAGGACGTTTTCTAACACAGACAGTAATCAAATGGTCTTCTACTAAATCATCAATTGCTAAAGGACTAAACACTAACTTTGCCCTTTCTTCAGAGACCATAGTTGCCATTTTTATATTTTGGTTGTTTTGTGTTCTCCTAATAACTGTATTAACATCTTTGGTTGCTAAAGATTTCTTGTTACGTTTTTCAGTTTTGGGTTTGTCCATTTTAGTGCTCAAATCTTGAGCGAAGGAGTTCTGATATTGAGAGTCTTTCATTTGAGATCTTGTCGTAGGCATTTTCGGTATTATCTCGGGTTCCAGGTCATTAATTAGTGGGGTTACTCGTTTTCGTCCTATATTAGTTCTTCTATCGTTTACTGGAATGTTTTTCCGTGGTATTTTGTTCGTGTCTGGTACAATTCGTTTGATGGAATCTGGGGATTCTGGGGTTTTGAATTTCAGGTTAGGGTTGAGCAAGGTTGCAACGCGAAAATCCAGGTCCTTTCCTTTAGTTTCGCCATTTTCAAACCACTCCACTCTAACGTAGTTGCCTTCTTGATTAATCGCGACAACTACGGCTGGATGTACCCTGCCATCACTTCTGTTGATATTGATGGTTGATCCGGTCACAATAGTTTCCATTTTAAAAATATGTATTATAACGATTTAACAACTATTATTTACGATTATGATTACTGTCTTTCTTAAAAACTTTAACTGTCATCACATGAAACTTTTTTGGTAATTTGACCTTCACTTCGAATTCGAAAAAGGACACAGAGACCGAAAACCGTTACAGATGTCAATATTGTCGTTGTCATTTTGACACTTGACATTTCTTCTTTTTGGCTTGGTGAGAACAACGGTACAATATTTCAATTAGGAAAACCAGATGAGAACAAATGAGTGCGATTTAAACTTTTCAAAAATAAATTCGTGGCAATTTCATTTATTAGACAGGATAACTGCAGCAGGAAACGAATGAAGTAAATCTGAAGTTTTTAACCTGGGAAAAACAAAGATTTGAAAAAATGGGCAAGAGGAAAATTTGGAGAAAATTAAACTTAAGTCTCAAAATAAACCTGTTAGTCCATTTTCAATTCAGTCAATTCCCAAATATTCTGATTTTCAGAAATGGTAAACCTGCTTCAATCAATATTGCTGTATGCTATTTCCATTTGAATATCAGACCCCCAATGAAGAAATGAGCCTATGCCAACTAGAGAAGCATACAGCCTTTAGGCAGGATAGAAATGTTTATTTTACGAGAAAGTCGAGTTAAGGAGTAGTAGATTTCATTAAATTAAAATGTTTTAGTATTTAGAAATATCAACCACGAAAATGGAATCTAGTAAGGACATGATCAATTTCAAAATTAGATAAAAAACAAACGGCGCATTTTCTTGGAAAGACGGAAAAAATCATAAAATAATGAAAAGGTTTTTTTTTTTTTATTTTTTTTTCATTTTGTGGACTGGTGGACTGAGATAATGGGTTAGAATTTGAAATCGCGTTTTAGAAATATTGCTACATATTTTTGAAGGAGCTTTTTAAAGAGTTAGTTTTGATACAATTCTGTAGGTTATGTTGGGCATTTTTGGAGTAGAATTTGGTTTTCATGATACCGTTATGAAACAGCATTGTTTCCATCAAATGTTTTTCAATATTCTATATTTTCTTTGGATTCCTTTATTGCCTTTGATGCTGTCTAATGAGTAGTTAATTATATATGTCTACTAAATTGAAAATGTTTTTCTGAGGCATTTATTCAATATAATTTTATATAGTTCTTGAGACAAATTTTTATGAAATTAAAATTTGTAGCGAGTTTAGCAGAATCAATCTGTTTGATATTTAAGACATAATGCTAGAAGATTGAGGAAAAAATTACCTGCAAATTTCCATACTTGGGTAATAACATCAATAAAAGTTTCATTTTTCAGAAATTTGTTTTTCAAAAAAAATTAAGTCAATATCATTCTCACTAGCTCAAAACTTAAATCAATTCATACCATACCTTTGATCCTTGTTGGTCTAGGATAATTACTCCGATATTATCAACTACTTTCAGCCTAGAATTTTTATATTCTTTTGTAGACATTCTCCGAACTAAAAATAAACAAGGAAAAAATAGGCAAATTCAGAATTTTAATGCAATTATTATCATGTAAAACGAAGGTCCTATTAGAGTATCTTATTACCTGCATTGAAACTACTGATATTCCGTAGCGATATCTTCCTCAGGGTACCAAATAATCTGAGGGAAGACATATTTTTTAAAAACGTTTCCACAGACGTTTAAAGATCAGTTAGAAAATGTAGTGAAACTAGTTATATGTAGTACCGCTAAGAAATTATCTACCGAACGGACTATGGTTATGAATTTGGACTTTGTTCTTATCTCCTTCGATCTAATGAGAAATTGAAATTTGACATTCATATAAACCTCAAAGTTACGTTGTGGATCATCACAGATTACAGTTGACTGAAAAGTCAAATATATGGTTAAATTTAGCAACTGTAGGGCTGCGTTCACAAAATATAAAAAATAACCACGTTTAATACGTTAATTAAGGAATATAATAGGAAATGCTCAGGATGTTCAAACTCATTTCAAACTTTTAGCAGTTTGTTTTACTGGTTGTAGACTCGATTATATAGAATATCGATAATGAATATTCACATTTAATTAAATCGTCATTGTGATGGCACGTTCTTTTGGAACCATTTCTAGTTGAAGAAACGTCAAATTTGACGTCATTGAACATTTATCATTTGACAGCAAAATGACCGTAATCCAGGATTAATAACAAATAATTCACATTCAGAAAATCTAAATAGAAGCATAAATGTTTATCTGAAATTTCAGAATAAATAATGAGAAAATTGGTATAAACTTTATTTTGCAGGATTATTGTGATCGGAAACTTGTATTACCAATATTGTCGAAGATTAATATTTAGGATTTTCCCGGATTAAAATTCATCAATACTTTTGAGAAGATTTCATATCAATTAATGTTGTGACGAGTCTTAAACTAACAAATATGGAAGCAGTACCACGTCTTCCTATGATAAGTTTTCGACTGAAGGTGTCTACTGAAAATGCTTCCTTCAGTAAACCATTAAAGCAGGTTGGTATATTCTAGAAAATGGTCACGTGAAAAAACTGAATTTGTAAAAAATCACCCTTCCTGGGGTCAAAATATGGCTTCATTGCTTGTAATTAGCTGAAAAGTCTTGTTCTTAATAATTATAGGTGAAACTGTTTATTTAAATGTTTATGTTCTTTCTATAAGTACATTGCCCAATTCTATGGGGAAGATCCGGAGTCTTATAATCATGAGATACACAATTTGGAGAGTTTACGAGGTGGGGCAGTTCGTCCAACCATCGATGTAGAAGGAATTCAAATACTAAAGAAATATTATTGCCAACTGCACTTTCTGAAATCTCGTTTTCCCATGGAAGAACTCCAGGCAGCTGTAGTAGACTTTTCATGGTGAGTTTTCCCAAGTAGACTTTCCCATGGTGAGGGTATGTTTTTTCACATTTTATTACTAAGTTTTCTGAGAAAGTTATTTGAGATCAGCAAAGTTCTTCTATCCAATTCTTATAATTTTAGATAGATTCATCTTTTTTTCAATAATTGTAGAAGATAAGGTATTTAAGATAGTAAGGTAATTTTATTAAGAATAAACCAGAAACATATCAGCCAATATGTTATCTTCATATAAAAACTGGCTAAAAGTTAAGTTAGGAATTTTTCACCATTATGTTGTTTATTACATTATTCTCGATGTAATGTCGATACCTTACCTTTGAAAACACCCAATATTGACCTTTGATAATTTTCAACAATTTCTTTATATTGTAATTAGTGTACATTATACTTTTATTTATAGGCAGGATAATTATTCTACTATGGCTTGTACTATACCGGATATCAGATTCGAACTGATGTGCATCTTGTACAACATAGGAGCCTTGCATTCTCAACTGGGAGCGGCTGATCAGAGAGTTACTCCAGATGGAATGAAAATAGCATGCACCCATTTTCAGTGTGGCGCTTGGGCATTTCAGGTTCGTTTTCGATATAATTTTTAAGTCTTTACTAATGCAAACAAGTTTTTAGAAATTACTATGTTTTAATACGAAAATCTAGCTTGTTCAATTGATCAATACAATCGATTGATACAATTTTTTGGGTAGTTCAATGAGGCGGTAGGTCAAATTAACCGGTATGACATTTGGGGCAAGAGGGTCTGTTATCTCCAAAAATTCTGCATAATTGAGGAATATTACATTTTCTTTCCTTCTTAGCAAATAAATAGAAATTTGTATTGGAATTGTAATGCTTTTATAAGGTAGATTGCTCTTTTGACATTCTATCCGTACCCCCCTTTTTTGCAAGCTTTGACAGAAAAAGCCTTACAGCTCAAAAAAAGAGTATTTTTGGGGTTAGTCTTCTTTAGTCCGTTCTAGGACTATTATTAATTATTAGTATTGGACTAGTGCAATGTACTGATTAAGCAAATTTTTTATCGTATAGTTCAAATGAACTAGTGCGACATTTACACCAAGAGAACATGTGTCTGTGATCTCTGAATTCAGGAAAAATTGATAAATGTCACATTTTCTTTCATTCCTAGCAAATAAACAGAAAATCGTACAGGAATGAAAATGATTTAATTCGATCGGTCCTTCGACATTCGACCCGTACCTACATTTTTGTTGCAGACCTCGCCGGAAAAAACCTGAAAACTTTAAAAAAAAAAAGCAATATTTTCCTTTTCTTCTATGGTTGGTTGCCATGATGCTTACTGCTTTAATTGAAGGAAAATTTTTAAACAGGTTTTAAGGGAGAACTTCTATCAAATGGTCACCTACATATCGGCTGTTGAAGTTGTTCACTTTATGGAACTAGTTTGCTTAGCTCAAGCGCAAGAATGCATATTGGAAAAAAGCATGATGGATAATCGGAAAGCATCAATTATAGGTAATTTATTCATTATTTGTGTATGAAATTTTTGTTGTGTGTTAAAATGAAAGAAATACATCGTATTCGAATTTAATAGACGACTTTCCTTAAAAATTCTTGAAGAATATGATATTAGTTACAAATTACAGTAGCATGAACTGTTGTTTATGTCAGCAGCATATTTTACTGGTTCAAAAATTATGTTCTAAGAGTTTTACTAAACAAAAGGCATATTTTTCTGAACCGCCACATCTGTATGTACCTATTAGTAATTAATATGTCTAGGGAAAAAGTGTTCATGTTCATTTAATGACAAAAATATGTATCTACTATTCTATCATTATAAGAATCTGCATATTACACAAAAAAAGAAAAATAAGGATAAATATATTAAAATCTGAAATCAAATTCATTTACGTATTTGACGCTATAGATCTGCAGTGAGTTAATTAATATATATTTAGAAGTATTAATAGGAAACTGAACTTGTAAGACAGATGTTAATAATAGTAAATCAAATTCATATTTGAAAATAAAATTAATGAGTCATCATCCAGCTTCTTCACTCCAATGCGCAGGATTCACAATAGGGATCACAATTGTCTCCGTTTCTATACTACAAACATCTACTGCAGTGACATTGCCACAATCCATAATGCAAAACAACATATACTACAATACCCGGACGACACAACAGCAATTTCAAACAAGAAAACATTAAAAGATGGTATGGATAAACTACAGGAATACCTAAATATCACAACATGGTTTGCCAAGTGGAGATTGAAAGTTAATTCAGAAAAGTCGCAAATAATTATATTCAAGCACAACATTAATCACCAATCCCCAACTAATTCAATAAACAATAAAGTAGTGAAACCAACTTCAACCCCCTGAATCAATTATTATACCGGAGAATAAGGATATAACCCATCAGTGAACATGAATTTCATACAGAGACTGCTTGAATTGGAAGATATAAGTAATCTCATACACAACGAACCAGTATGACAACCAACGCAGGAAATTCCCTACATGCACATTACTACAGAAACTGAGAAGCTATGAATATTGTGCTGTGTATTCACCTGCACTGGTGTTTGATAAAGCCTCTAACATTCCTGCAACGCTAGAGGTTTTATCAAACACCAGTGCCATCTGTTCAGGTGAATACACATCACAATATTCCGCAACAAGCAAATTAAAGCAGAAGCAATTAGTTCTATAATTACCAACTGTAGAAACCTTCCTTATGCTTAGGTATATCTTATTAAGCCGGAACACTAGTAATAGCATACATACAAATGAATTAAAATACCAAAAATCTGAGGAACATCGAGCTTTGGTTAGTGAAGGATTATTAAAATTGGGATAGTATATAATTGGCATTTAAATCGATCCAAATAGATATTGTCACTCCTTGTTGCATATTTCGAATCTTGTTGGATTCCTCATCGGTCCCAGCTTTGAACTTTATGTAAATGTGTTAAACTATTCTGATTCAAAGAATCTTCGTATTAATTAGTGGTGCGCAAGTGAAGAACCTGCTCTTACGCTAGCTCTACTGATTGAAAAATTTTTCCTACAGCTAAAGTGGCTGTGCAAGTTGTGGATTATTACAAGAAGGCCCAAATCATGCTTCAGGGAGGTGTGGACGAAAACAACTATAGCGATTATGTGCAAGTTGGCATTTTCAAGGAATGGGTGAAATATTTGAATTTTAAAGTGGCGTACCATAAATGTATCACTCTACTGTACCAAGGACAACAGGCAGAAGAGCAACAAAAAATGGGTCAACGGGTAGCTTTCTATCAGGCTGCAGCAGAACAGTTGGAAGTGGCTAGGAAACTTTCACTTGGTTTGGAAAAGAAACAAGTAAGTATTTGAACATTTCTTTATGTTTGGTTTTTTTCTTTGTCGGGTCACTGCAGACTGAAAGCGCATTTGCACAAAATCGGTCTGACTGAAGATGATGAATGCAGGCTGTGTCTTGAGGACACTGAAACAGCCATGCACGTCTCACAGTGCCCAGTAGATTTGAGGTCTTTGGTCAGGTTATTATAGCCCACTGCGAATTGGAAAAAATACTTTTGAATAAGATTATAGGTTTTATCAAAAAACTGAATCTCATCAGGGAAATATAAACTAGTAGTGAACCACCATAGTCCGCGCGGACGCATTGGTAGGGTGGACGGACGCCCGCTCGCTATAAATAATAATAACCACAATGAAGATACTCCTTTCAGTAGGACGATTATGGCGACCATAAAATGGGCGAAGAATATTGACCAAACAAAACACCCGTTTCAGTTGAATACCTTAAGAAATACAGATTATATGAAGAAAAAATAAATGGATTCCCTGTATTTAGAAAACAAAGTTCTGGCAGACCCATGTTTATGAGACTTTTGTTCTTAATAATTCCAATTTAGAGATACCCTGTATTACAAAAAACAGAAAAGATGTTTGAATAAAATAAAATTTCGCCATTTCAGGATATCACGGAAGCGTTGGCATTCACATCAGATTTTGTTGAGGGGAAAAAAAAGGCCGCAAAAAACGAAAATGATTTTATATACCATGAAGAAATTCCGAATAAAGACACGTTTCCCGAGATTAAAGGTGCTTCATTAGTTAAAGGGATACCTTTCAGTATAACTGATGTAGAGGTAAGTAACATTAAACTCTATTTATATATGCAGATGGTCCCATGAATACAAAATTTATAATTAACTTTCAAAAGATCAGTTTAGCGGACAGATGAGAGACAAGTTTTTTCTTTATGATATTACCGAATTTAAATATTCACAATATTTTCTCTGATTTAGGTTTCCGGACTCGATTTGTTTGCAAGGTTGATACCAATGGAAGCCCACGAGGCATCGTCCCTTTACAGCGAGAGAAAGGCGAAAGTTTTGAGACAATATGGCGAACTTATTGAAAATAAGGACCAGAAGTTGGCCGAATTCATGTCGTCTTTGCAGATCGAGTTTTTGAATGACGTAAGTTTCTCCCCCATATTCTAGTTACAAGTTTCTTTTGGTGGAAGAAATACTCTTTATTAAATTATAGATGTTGTTTTCAAGGTAACTCTTTAATTGGACAGAAGGCAGAAGTCAATAGAGTCAATCTAGTCCCCTAGAACTGGGTATTAATTGCTACCTTCAGTTCTTCATCGTCAGAAAATCGCTTTCCACGAAGATATTTTTTCACATTTGGGAATAGGCGGTAGTCGCCCGGTCTTCTCCACAGAGCTCTAAAAACTCCTGACAGCACTCGACTCGCACTTGCTTCTGAGATGCGGTAAGCATTCTCGGTACCCATCTTGCACTGACCTTTGAGAGGTTAAGATGGTCATGAAGGATAGCATTTATGGTACCCATGGATAGGTTTGTCATCTCTGCTAACATCTTGATTTTATTCCGGCATCTTCAAGTATCAGCTTTCTAACTTTTTTCACGTTTTCTTGAGTGGTGTCGCTAACGAGCCCACCCGAGCGAGGGTCGTCTTTCATTGCTTTCTCTGCCTCTTTTGAATTAACGTGACCATTTTTGAACGGTGGATAATGACGGGGCACAGTCTTGGTAAACAGCTACCATCTCTTCATGAATGGTTTTTTGATTTTTTCCCTGCTTAGTGAGGAATTTTATAACGTTGCGATGGTCGATTTTCTTCATCATTGTGGCATCAGTCATTCTTATCGTCTTGCACTGAGGATACCAAGAAAACTAATGATCGTAAATTAATGAAAATTTATATTTATACCCTCAGATAGTGTCATTAGTAAATGAGATAATTAGGTTACTCACTTTATTAGCAAATCACCCCGATACCGAGAATATATTGAATGCCTCTCGTACATTGAGTTTTAAACCCCATGTTGAAGAACTTTGTGCCTCTTCTTGTAGAATATTGGGTTTTGATTTCAGATGCTCCAGAAAGTTTGACAATTTGGAGGCACTGAAAAATCTTTACTCTTATTGTTTGTAAGTTGGAAAATGGCAGACTTTTTAGTTTCCCAAGTACAACTGTCACCTGAATTCAGAGGAAGTTTTTTAAGTGTGTCTTATTTCGACAAATCAACAGATACCCTGAGCCAAGAACTGATTTTTCCTCCATTATGAGGGAGTTGCTGGTTTTTAGTCATTGGTGAGAAGACACGAAGGCCAGTGTGCCAATTTTGCTCAAAGGTTGCTGAGGAGTCAAATCAACTTGTCTTACTTGTTTTTACAAACTTGTTGGAGCAGGCAGCATGTGTAGGAGTGCAAATGTATTTACATTTGTTTCAATGTGGAAACTACATATTATGGGTTTTGGATTGTTTTTTTTTATATCTAATCACTAGGATATGCAATTTTATTTTACTGTATATTATCTTTTTTTTGTAGTGTTGCTACCTGCAATTGGAAATCTTCCTGTTGAGTAAATAACGTTATGTGATTATTTTTTAAGGTGGGAAGTTGAAAACATTTATTGATAAAATAGTTTCTAATATGACCTTGTAAAATTGGCAGTAAATTATTCCACTTTATTCCACAAAAAACAAATTCACTGTATGGTCCCATTTAGAATGTTCGATTTTTGACCAAAAATCAAAATTATTGGCAAATTTGAATATCCATTCTCTGCACTCACTGCATTCATGGATTTTGAGGAATTCAGCTGAATTTTGCTGAAACTTTTCAAATATGCAATATTTGAATAAATATTTCAATAAATTCGTGAAAGTCAAAAAAGAACGTTGTTGTTATTACCACTTGATTGCTTATGTTTACATTGAACTATATTGTGATTAGATATATGGGAATTGAAGCATTTGAAGTTACAGAACTAGACTTGAAATTTCCTAAATTACTCAATATTTAGAATTGAACTTTATGAATTTATGGTGAAATGGTTTATTTTGAAAAGTTCTACCTTCTTTAAAAAAAAAAGACTCGCCTTTGAAAGCACCCTGTCATATGATGCAAACGTTGGATTCAGTCAGTGAATATCTAGATAATGTAATTTGTTTTCAAGCAGATTTTGAGTGATTTAACTCGTAACCATTCTGTATTTGAATATTTAAAATAATTCTGAGTTTGTTCTAGATGAGACAAGCCACCGGAATACCTCAGGAAATAGTGGACAGAGCTGCAGCGTTGTCGGCGAAACCAGATGCTATCCAAGACTTAATAAGTTCAATGACTAAATTGTCTAACAGTTTTCACGAAGTTGAATCTTTGCTGAATGAGATTGAAGATCTATTAAAGGTGAGTTTCTCAGAATTTAATGTCATTAAGACTTATTCATAAAGATATTTATCAAAGATCTTTTCATTTATTCTTATTATTGCAATAAAAAAACAAAACAGTTTCGAAGTATTATTTTGTGATTCGATAGCAAAAAATAAAATATTAAGTTTCCAGTTGTCTAATAATGAAGTACTACTTCGAAATTGCAGTAACAAAAATTAGTACTTAAACTCTTGAACATGTTGGTAGTAAAACATGGTAATTGTTTTACTTAAAATAATATTCTGTTTTTTAGTGTTATACTTAAACACTAATTTTCTATAATATGCTTTTTGAATTGATTATCTACTGAAATAACCAATGAAAAGGAAGGCTATAGGTCTAAACACTTTCTGAGAAACATGATGTATTCTTGTTTCTGAATTTGAGACAACAAGAACGAAATTAATTGTATACAAGCTCAGTAATACAATTCGATACATACAAATGACCTTTTTGTATGACTACAAGTTTTCTGGGACTGCAAGTTCTAAAGATACATAGTATTAAGGTAAACAAGTAGAAATTGAGTGCTGATACGAGTGAATAATGCAGTTGAAGCTGAAAGGAGTAGTGAAGATACAACCAGCGTGAAATGATATTTAAAGCATATTAATTTGGAACTCCCTTAATTTAGAAGGTGTCAAATCGTGCAATTTGGTTGGTTGTAGTTTTCGGAGTTGATCATAATGTAAATGTGGAATTTAGAAGATAGATTGCCAAGAAAACAAACGTTAAAAGGTTGAAAAACATTACACAAAATAAACCATTCTAATGGAATCATAGGGTTGTCATCAACACCAACAAAATTAAATTAATTAAAAGTTATTAATATTTTTCCTTGTTCATATTTTAATGAAGGATACATTTGAATAGTATTGAATTTAATCAGTCCTTACTTGGTGAAAATCCATAAAATGAATAAATAATATACATAACAATAAAAATTTGTGAAAATCAGAATAACCTTATTTAATTATTACATTTGAATAAGCTCTAGCTGGAAAATAAGTTTTGGAAAAGAGATAAACATATGATTAAATGAATTAATTAATTGCCCTTCTCATATCCCATGTATGAAAATTTAACAAAATAGAAATTTCTATTCAAATAATTTTATAAAATAATTGAAAAAATTACAGAAGTTGGTAGATAGATATATAGATAGAGATCTTATGCAGTTTTTCAAATTGCCCTTTCAGGAAGAAGGTCAGTCAGAAAGGGAATATCAGAAATCTGTAGGCGAAAGACCGCCCAGTATAATTGCCACCGATTTATCCAGAGAGGCTGCGAAATATAGGGAGGCCCATAACAAAGCCAATGAATCAAATCAGAATCTACACAGGGCTATGGTCACCCATGTTGGAAATTTGAAAACGTTATCACAGCCTTTGACTCAATTGCAACAGAATATGCCCTCGGTGAAGATGCCTGACCGTAAGTAATAATCACATTTTGAACTGTTTTTGCCATTATTGGTTAATTAATTAATTAAAACAAGCTTTTTTATTTATGCGATTTTCAATATAAATAATGAAATTGTGTATAAACTTATAGATTTAACAATTGGATATTGAATGAAAGTAAAGAAATTCTATGTTTCAATAGTCAAAAGTAGTCTTTTTTTTAAATAAAAAATACTATAATAAACACCAAATTATAATAATTGAGCCCGTAAATAAGTTTTCTCAAACAATTTTCATTGAATTTTAAGAATCATATAATATACCTTCTTGTTATTCAGATAAAGCTTAGAGTAAAAGTTATCCATGTTGAATATGTAAACAAAATGCAAGAATATGAAATCTTATCGGAGCCGAATCTGGAAAATTGGCAGATGCAAAAGATCTTTTATTTGATGAGAGAAATTTATGGTTAAAACTAATGCACAACTTGAAGACTCACCCCATTTATGAAACAGTTGATACGCTCCTTTTTTAATTTCTTACTTTTAGGCTTAAAGTTATTTTCTATAAATATACCGATCATTATTTTTTATATGATAGATTTCTCAGATTAAAACCTGAAATAAAATTATTGTATCATTGTTATGAATATTTTTTCTTTAGCTAACATCGATGAACTTGCCCTGAAAGAGGTGGAGATGTTGTTGGCTAAAGTGGAAGAAATGAGAACTCAACGAGGCGTATTGTGGGCACAGTTGAGAGACGCTCTTCACACTGACGATATAACACGTGTTTTGGTCACAAGAGAGGCTAATCAGAATCTAGACGATATTTTCACAAAAGAGTTGGAGAAACATCAACATTTGGTAAGATTAATGTAATGAAATGTTTTATTCTGATGAGTTATATAGTATCTTACATAGAAAGAGTAACCTTTGAAAACATCATTATCAAAAAATTGAAAGTTCGAATGTTCAGAAATAAAATTGATCCAACATAAGTTGTTTGAAGTGTTCATTCTACTTCTCTGCACTCAATACATTGAACATTCGCGGATATCGAGGATTTTCCAACAGATATTTTTCTGGCACATTTTGCTTCAAATATCCAATATTTTAATAAATATGAAGCATCTTTCAATAAATTTACGAAAGATAAAATACGGATAAGTCGCTTGTTACACCGAATTCTCAATTGTCAATTCTGACATATGGCAGCCATAGAAACAGATGAGTAACTGAACCATATTTGTAATTTTACGGCGATGAATTCGAGTTTGAAGACTTGTATCATTGTACCGTTGAATATTCTATATAGGCCGTTTTTGTTGATATCGTTTATCTTTTACCTTCTGTTGAAAAAGATTCGCTTTTGAAATGATCTTGAATACATAAACGTTACATATTCTATTCTAGATTATCTGCAAATTTTAAGAATAGTTATTTGCATGTACCGAATGCTTCAGTTCGAAAACACTTCCCATACGACTCAGTTTTTTAATATTTTTCAGACCATCCTGATCGAGCAGAATACGGCAGCTCAGGAAAATATCATCAAGGCGTTTATCGATGCATACGCTCGATTTTCCTCTACAAGACGATATCTGCAAGGCATCGTAACAAAGAGGCAATCCACGCTCAATTCTTTGATTTCCTCCTATGACAGCTACGAAGATCTACTTTCCAAAGCCAACAAAGGCATTGAATTCTACACCAAACTGGAAACGAACGTTACCAAACTACTTCAAAGGATAAAAAGCTCCTGCAAGGTTCAGCAAGAAGAACGGGAACAGATGCTGTCCAAGATAGCGCCGCCTATTGTCAAACCCGAGGCTAACCCGCCGGCGGAATCGACAAACACTCCAAAATTGAAGGATTATCTAGATTCAATGAAAAAGCGGGCAGCGCCCAAACCGGCAACTGGACAAGTGTACCTGGGCTCTAATTTTGTGGGAACTGTATCGAGTACTAATGAGGGACAAGTTTGGCCCCCAGGCATTAGACCGACGCCTCTTGGATCCGAAATTGACGACGCGGCTACGGCCGCTTACGACTCTAGCAGTAGATCAACCATTAGCCCTTATTATCTGCCAGATAAAAATTCTCAATTCGAGAAACTTGATCCGGCTCGGCAACTTGGTCATCAGCAGTTTGGCGCTCCTATGGGAGTGTCTAAACAATATGGAGGGGGTACTTATCACGTACAACCCACGCCCAGCTTTTCTACCAACAGTGATGTGGAACAAATGCTTGAAAATAGATTGAAAGCTTTAACAGTGAACAGTAAGGATGGAAGTTCCTCCCTTACGCAGCACCAGTATAACAACCAAGGTTACGGGTATTACAACACCTTGAATAAGATAGATACTCAGCCTCAGGCAGGATATAATCAAGTGGATCACAGTTCATTCACTCAAACGAATCAGACAAATACCAATTATGCAGCAGTTGCATCGAATCCCGAGAATGCAGCTTCTGCCAAGTTGATGCAATATTCAAGTGGATCTTGGAGTTTGGCAGATTCTAATCTAACCCCCCACAATTCCAATCCATTGAGTTCTTCGGCGAATGCTAACTTTGCACAGCAAGGCCAGATAAATACTCCTTTCGACCAGTCCGTTACACCTCAGTCTTACATGACCCAATACAGTTCTTACATTCCAACGCATTACCAACAAGTTAATCGTATTATAGCCGATTCGACAAATTCGCAATATGGTCAGAGTCCGTCTAATCATTTTTACGCCAGTGGATACGCCACCGCTCAAAATTTCCAATCGTCAGGTTTGGCAACCGTGCAGAGCAACAATGGATATTACGCAAACGAGGCTGCCTCGCAGTCTGAAAATACCGGAACCTACAGCGCCTCTTACGGGACAGCCCAAACTTATCCGACGAATCAGACAGGCTTGTCAAAGGCGCATTATGGAACTGAGGTTACCTCGCAATCTGACAACGCCGGGATCTACAGCGCCACCTACGGAACGGCGCAGACTTATCCGACGGGGATACAATCAGATTCTTATTACCCTTACGCTTCTCAACAGAACTTTATGCATCCAACTAATTATTTGCCTAATTCTGGGAATTGTCCGGCCGATCAAACCAGCCTATCAACGACGGATCAAGATGCTGCTGCTTTTAAGCAGTCCCAGTACAGCGAAGGTTATGTGGGGGCCGGTTCGCTTCTCGCCCCAAACCAGTACAATCCCAGTTACATGTACACTCAAGCCGGTATGAACTACAGTTATAACCCCAACAATACTTCATCGAGTAATGGGGGATTGACAACTCCACAATGTCTGCAAAATCCGATTACAGACGAATATTCCCACATTTCAAACCATGTTAAATCTAACGCTTTTATCTCAAAAGCAGAGTCGTCGACTTTAGACTTACTATCCGGCCTCGATTTTTCGATCAGTCAAGTACCCCTGGAACCAGAACAGAAAAAAATCGAGCCCGCTGAGAAGAGAGAAGACAAGGCAGTTTCCAAGCTACCAGATATTGCTGCAAATACCTCAACTCTACCAGAAGCGAAAGTAGTACAAACAGACAGTTCTCAACCTGTTGATTCCGTAATCAACATTCTTCCGAGCAAATCTCTGGACAACGAGGATGTTAAGAGGTTGTTTCTGAGCGAAGTGGATAAATACGAGAAGTTTATAGAATTTTTGAACAACAAAACTTTGAACGGCCCGACCAATCTTGACCTCAAATGGAAAGAAATACAGAACAATCAAGAGGGCGACGGTTTACGGAAGAATATATCCGTCGCTAGATGTTATCCGATGAAGAACAGATTTCCCGATATTCTACCGTACGATCATTCTAGGATTGTGTTGAAGTCAACAACAGATGATTACATCAATGCCTCCTATATCAAGGTAATATCTTATTATATATGATAGTCCTAGAATACCTGACTTGAGAAAAAAAAATTGAGAGAAATATCTTTTCCCTAGACTCCCTTTAGCATAATATATTCTTGGGTAATATTTGATGCTTTGTATACAGTGACAATATTGAAATGGCTGTAAACTTGCAACACCCAAACATTATTTTAATATTGGAATTATAATTAATTAAACATGTGATGTCGATGAATAACTTTTTTTTGTCTAGTTCAAATGACTGGTACCACATTTACGGCGGAAGAACGTGTTTAACGGCTGCAATCTCCGAAAATCGGGCAAAATTGAGAAATATCATATTTCATTTCATTCCTTGAAAAAACAGAGTGGTGTACAGGAATGAAAACGCATTTATTAGTTAGATCACCCGTTTGACATTCGATTCATAACCACACTTTTCTGCAGGGCTTGATAGAAAAAAAAAGCCTTACAACTTAAACAAAAGCGTATTTGGCGTTTTCTATTCTATGGTTTTCATGATACCTATTATTTTGAACAACACCGGAATATTGTTTCAGTATTGAAATTTTAATTTTGGATGATTTTTATTATTTACACAATAATTGTTTCTTCATACCATGACTTCATTAGACGAGTATTTAAACTGGATGTACAGTGCAAAAACATGACAAGTTCAATAACTTTCAGTTTTTGTAATAAAAATGAAGACTTATATGAAAACTATGGTCATCAAACAACTAAATCACGTCCAAACTTTATCCAATGATCCAGTTTGCTAATATTGACGATACCAATGACTTTGAGTTACTATGAATCTTTTATATTATAGAAAAATTATTATATTTATAATATAAATTAACATTTTCAGGATATTTCAGTGTTTGTTCCACGTGTCATTATAACCCAGACTCCCCTTCAGTCAACTATGATTGATTTTTGGACAATGATACTAGAGCAACACGTCGAATTTGTTATGTGTCTGATCAGTGACAATGAGGTAAATTATTTCAATAAAAATTGAGATATATTTGAGTTGAATTAAGTTATTAACTAATATTTTATCCAAATAAACAGGGAGTTTGAGCTAACAGAAACTTCTTTGAATCAGGACTGTACAACAAACATCTGTGTAACAGTTCAAAACTCAAATCTACTTGAAAAAGTATCCATGGCACACAAGCAGCGGACATGCATGTTTCAAACCTTGCTGGCTTCATCATCAGCACTAATATCCAACAAATTCAACAAGCTTCGAAACATGCATGACCTTTTGGAGTCGATTTAAATTATGAACCGTTACATAGATATAAGTTGCACTATCTGGATTTGAAGAACTTTATCATAGGTCATGCTGCTCGTTTATTTTGAGTTGAATTTGTATTTCAGATTCAAGGGGAGATATACTGGCCCCAAGAGAAGGGAAAAGACATCTGTATTGGCAATATGGTAATATCACTGCA
Source organism: Megalocaria dilatata (assembly GCA_034642435.1). Taxonomy (NCBI): domain Eukaryota; kingdom Metazoa; phylum Arthropoda; class Insecta; order Coleoptera; family Coccinellidae; genus Megalocaria; species Megalocaria dilatata. Next base: position 63,996 of record JAWQEH010000093.1, on the reverse strand, counting down.
AAGTATTGAAGTGAAGTGTCATTGGATCCAAAGATTAATTTCTGTGAATATTCTGGAAAAAAAGCAGTTTGCTACGATAGTACATTTACAATTCACCGACTGGCATGAAAGGTGAGTACTTTCTTATTGTTAAATAAGATCTTGGCAATTATAGATTTAAATAAATAAGCAGAACATTTTGTTAACCATGCATATTTTAATTATTGGTTGGAGTAGTCTGTGAGAGTTGATTTTAAAAGTGTAATAAATAAGAAATTACTTTGTCTTTTATCCCTTTTTTATTACTGACGATACAGTGACTTGAATTTGGTAGTTTTTACTACATTTTGAAACAAACGATATGAAAGATACTTTTATGTTATTTAGAACTAGCTGTGCCCGCGACTTCGTCCGCGTGGAATGTAATATAAAAAAATTTAGAATTATTTTACTGAAATAAAAGTAGCCTAAGCTAGTCCTTATTACATAAGCTATCTGCCAGTGAAAGTCCCGTCCAAATCGGTCCAGCAGTTCCAGAGATTAGCCGGAACAAACAGACAGGCAGACAGACAAAAATTCAAAAAATATATATTTTGGTATGTGTACCGTATATACATTTATATGCATGTAGTAGAAGGCGGTGATTTTAATATTACAAACAGACACTCCAATTTTATTTATTTCTATAGATTTATCTGAGATATTTTTTTTTAAATTTATCTAAAATATGTTTTTTTTTTTTCATAAACAAAAAGAAAAAAAGATGAAGAGCACTGACTTGAAGTCAGCTCACAAAATATTTCATTTCCCTCAATAAGGAACTCATTTGACATATTCAGACCCCAAACCTACTCCGAAAGTTTGAAGTCTCTGATCTTTTTCCGTTCAAAAGTTATACGGTGAATGGTGATCCACTTACAAGTTTTTTTTTTAACTTCTAAGTATATGATAAAATAATGAAGAGGTTTTTTTCGATAGAAGGATTATTATAAAACTTCAAATATCATACAGATTTATTAATAGGTACGAAACATAATTTTGTATCCTTCAAGTATTTATTTAGTAATTTTATTTAATAATTTATATTTCTTGGTACTGTGTATAAGTGTCAATATTATATGTCTACTAAATTGAAACAGTGTTTCTATGACATTTATTTAAAATTAACTCTAAAAGTTTTTGAATAAAAAAATTTTTTTTGAAAATAAAATTTGTAGGAGGTTAACAGAATAAAATTTTCTAATTATACGATTCTCAAGAAATTTTGCATAAACATGCACGTTGTTTTTCTACTTCTAAATGCTGAATTTCAAATTCTATCCAACTATTGAACCGATTTTGCCCATTAACGAATTCTTCCCTGAATGGTTCAAGCTTCTAGCTCCTGCAATTAATACAATCTTAATATTGAATTAGTTTACCTGAGTAAATAATCGGACTTTTCACAGCATAATTCCAGCTTCTCCAGCTCCAGTCATCAGCTTCATCAAAGATTTTATTAGTCTTTATCGGCAACAGGAGCTTTGTTCTAACCCTGTGGTGATCCATTGTTTGTCTGGAATTGGAAGGAGTGGGGTAGCCTGCCTACTGCTGTTTGCCATCTTGGAGGCCACCAACAGTTCGACCTTGCCTGACCTAACTTCTCTGGCCAATAAAATAACGTCGTTCCGAAAGAACATCTTGAGAGACAGGGAACACTTAAAATTTACCTATGTTACGTTCTTGACTTACATGAAGCAGATGGTTTCTAACAATGGTAATATGATTGCGAATTCATTATATGTAAAAGAAAGAAAATCCATTGAATAGTAACAGTTTTTTGAATTTCACTTTAGATTTATTATGCAAGTTATCGAGCATCTGAATGTCGCCTGCTTTGATTAAACTTATACTTTTTTTGTTTGTTCACCTATATCTTCAAAGAAATAGATGAACACTCGAAGATTTCAAAGAAATTTCACTCTTATATAGTGAAGCTATTTAAAGAAGCAGCGTTATGAGGGAAGCTTACAAACCTCTTGTTTGCTGGAAGTAAACGTTTTGTCCCAGCCTCCACAAATGGATTCTTCAGATTGGCTGTATGGATTGAAGTCTGCCAATGACCCATATGTATCTTGTCCAATAGGAACTAGGTACCCGAGCGCTAGTACGTTGCTCTATCTTAAAACGGAGGGAGCATAGGACTGAGTAACATGGAGAGCGGTTGCGCTCTCTATGCAAGATACAAGATACAAATTGCGGTGGTGCCACTAGATTTCTGGGGCCCTTCACGTGTGGAAGGTTTGAGCGCATAGAGCTTGGACTGTGAGGCGCTACAATAGAACAAATTTAATGTAATGAGTGGTGTATTTGGGGGTCCTCTCCATATTTGAGCTTATTTTCCGTCTGATGAGCTGTATCATTTAAAGTTTTTACCTTAAAGGTGCTGGGTTGAAATGGGGTGGTATTGAAATTAGAGTGTGTTTTCAATAAAAGGCAATTCGAATTGCAACGCCTGTATATCTTTATCTTTTATTGTAAGTACTAAATTTTTTTTTGGTCATTTATCATTTAAATCAGATATACAGGACTTTTAAGAAGTAAATTTCTTTTGTATTCAGTACAGTCTTAGTTTCAATCAGAGATATTATAGAATTAATCAAGGCCGATTAGCAACCAATGATAATGCAATTTGTTTACAGCCAACCTATCCAATTCTTCAACTCTAATTGAAGGAGATAAACCTTCAGAGAGTTCTACAAAGAATGATCCCCTAAGTAGTTTGGATGCATTCTGGGCAAGTAGAAGGGACAAAAAGTAATTCACTTTGTGCACTGACAAACTTGATTTTATTTATATTACCATAATTAATTCTCAGCTAATGTATATAAATTATTCAAATAAATTCTGATGATACTATAATATTTTCATTATGGCAGTTATAGTTGTTTAATAATAAATTGAAAATATAATAATAATAAATTTATTGCAGTATCAATACACAAATATTCAAGAGCAGGAAAAAATTAAATTATAAGAAACTGCAAAGAGGCCTACAGCAGTTAATCTTTTATTCACTGATACTGTAATAAGAACTAAAAGAAAAAAAACTTGTTATTTTATTTTCTTTGTTTCACCCTCAACCTATACCAAGAGTATTTACATCCTGCGGAACACATAATTCCACAATTTATGAATTAATTACTTGAAAATCTTTATGAATAACGATTTTTGAAACGGAGTTTTTTTCGTCTGAAATTCAATTTAATTTTATAACATTTTCGGTTATATAATGGTGAAAATTTCGAATTATTATTATTATCCCTAGATCTTCTGTGAAGATTCCTAAGAAGCTTTTTTCAGCTTGTGCGAGTTAGGAGTTCAGTTGTGTTCTGGGTAGACTTTGTTACTGCGACCTTGCGCCACTTTAAGTCACAGCACTGTTAATTTTTGACCCGACAGTTAAATGGTGGCAGACACCCGTTCAAAATTTCTTTCCACCTGAATAGGATTCGAACCCGGATCTTCCGGTCACGAGCCCGATGCTCTCCCAATGAGCTAACCACGCTATTACAATCACCTTTCAAATGAAGTTCACATTACATCAAAATTATAAGCATTCAAATCTTGTTACATTTTTTTGGTAAAATCATTCAAACAATAATTGAAAAACTTTTCAAACAAGTTGTCACATGAACTATAGTGTTATTTAAGATTTTAAAGTAAGGCTGGATACTGCCGATCAGATAAATTAAGGGGACTTAAAAAGTTCGTTTCTTTGTCACCCTTTTGAACTCTCGAAACGAATTTTTCTTCTCATTGTAGCGGTTGCCATTTTTGGGATATTGGCCATTGTTATTTTTCTGTGGGACAACTGTATATGCAGGCGCATAGGTAGCGCTTAAGTTGCTAAGTAATAACACTCGCTCTTGTTAACAAGAATTTTCTGAAAGGTTCCAATCTGGTTTATGAGCAGGCCATATTTTAATCAATACTAGATAGATCATGACCGTTCTGGTATTGAAATAAATGTATACACCATGGGCATTTATTAAAATTAAAATCAGTATTCTTTATTAACTAGAATAAAGATGTAAACCTAGTAATATACATGCAAAAATAGTGAGAAAGAAGGACACTCCTATGAAGACCCACTTTAAAATATTGACTAGAGTAAGTGTATCATATAGTAAGGAGTTGAGGAGATCTATACCTTCATCTGGCAAATCCAACCCCTGAAAAGATATTTTTGTATCAACATATGTCATTATTTATTTGAGAAAATACTTATTTGCCTTAAATAAAAAATTTCCATCACATTCGGCGAATATAATGATTTCAAGCAAAATAAGAAAGCTAATAATATCCAGTTAGGGAAAATCCTGATTATAAATATATAACCTTAAATTAATCCCTCTGCGCTTATAGGGTGTTGGATATGTCGAACGACTAAGATTATAAACATTGAGTCTGTTGGCATAGCTCAAGTAGCTGAGGACAAGCAACGAGGAAAAATAATAACCTTAAATTATTTAGGATATTTATCTACTAAAATACAAAATTACTTCAATAACTTTGACTTAAAAACCGCTTTCTCAGGTTGGTCGTAATTCTTTGAAACGAGATTTAAAGAACATTTGACCACACACAAAAGACCGACAGTCTTTGAATATATTAAATCTGTCAATCGCCATATAATGTTCCGCTTCTTCTTGACGTGTAAAATTCTGCCCTTGCCTGTTTTCGTCCAAATATTCCCGAGCCAAAACGGAAAAATGAGTCCTAGCAAAAGAAGTAAATCTTGAAGAAACAAGGACAAATCGTTTTCCGAAAAATGTCCATGGGTGACCAATAAGTCGACCCGGTAAAAGGAAAGCACCAATATTTTCACCCCAGATATTCAATGAAAATCTCTCTTCGAAATGATTTTCTAGAATTATTGATTGAAATCGATCTTCTATTATTAATTTAAATTAATATTAATTTTTCTTGTACTTATTTCTGGATAATCTTCTATTTCCTTCAACACTGCTTCTTCAATTCGTGGTGTTCTAATAGTTCGTGTATTTCCTGCATTTATTATTTAGATTGAAACTGATCCAGTTTCTGAATGAGGTCTGTGAATATTAGGGAATACTCGATAACCAGATACCACTCTATTCGTAGAGACGCTTAATTTCTCTTACAATTTGCAAGGCCATAAATGAAATGCATGTCAGCCATTTCAAAATTTGTGAAAATCGTCATATAAGCTATATATATATATATATATATAGGTGTCCCAAGACAAGCTTCTAGTGGATAAATCAAATAATGCAAAGATGACGTTAGGGCAACACTTTCTGTCACATATCTCCAAAACGGCGTCACCTAAAGTGTTGAAATTTTACACATTGGTTAATATCAAAAACACGCACCGAATGGTTTGAGTGCATTTTTTTTATATCAAACATTTTGGGGGGGAAAAGGGTATTTTTAGTGACAATTCTTTTACCTTTCTTCATTTTACAAGTTATACATCAAATTCATAAACTCTGATATTTTTTCTTGAATGCTCTTGTGTGATTAAATTGAAATTGAAAATTATCTTTCAAATTGAAAAAAAATTTGGCATCAATATTTATTTAAATGTGTTTTATCTCAATTTGAAGTTCTATAACTCTAAAAAAACACCCGATATTAGTCACAGATTGGCATCTGTTGGGCATGCTTAAAAGATAACCTCTGATTACCATTAGTGACCCAATACAACATAGAATACTCACTTCGTCTATCCAACACAAAGGTAAAATTGTTCGGGCTACATGTTTTGACGAACTCCACTTGTCCATTGGCCTCAGTATTACGTTCAATTGGACTCTTTTGTGAGCTCTTAGAGGTATACCAGTATACTAGAAAATAAAATTATATACTCTCTTTAACTTCTCTCGATGTATGTTTCTATAACAAATTTTATTCGGTAAATACAAATCAATTATAACTAATCGCAGCCGAAACGTCGAACACTTATAAATTTTAGACGCGGTCCAACCCGGATTCTTCATATTCCTAATATGATCAACCGCGGAAACGCGAACACACACACACACATATATATATATATATATATATATATATATATATATATATATATATATATATATATATATATATATACACACACACTCTCACAACATATAGAGAATATGATAACGTATATGAACATGGTAAATATGAAGTTTTTCGAATCGGGACAGTGCAACCTTTATCTGTGTTACAGTTCGAAACATAGATAAAGTCAAATAGATTTTGTTGATCGTCGGACATAAGCAGCAGACATGCATGTTGGCTATTCATTAGTGTATTGCTCTCATGCCAACGAATACAACACACCGACGCCATCTAATGCATGCGAATACACATACGCAACACACAACCCCAGGCTAAATGAAGAGTTGAAGTGCATTCCCTACTTATAGCGTCACAGACGAAGAAATCTTCCTCACGCTCAAGTAAGTCGTTATGCCAATAATTAGCACATCTCTCCAAATGAATTAATCGAATCGGCTGACATTTATTACGAATTCAATAACGAATATGAGTATAGTAAATAGGAAGTTTTTCGAATCAGGACAGTACAACATACATTTGTGTTTTCGAAACTTTAATAAAGCCGAATAGGTTTTAATTAATTATTATTATTATTGCAGGCCGAATAATTCTCACCTTATCAAGAAGAACAAAGATATCATGTTTTTCTGGATCTGCTGAAACCCCATCAGCCAAGTTCTCTAGATATCTTTTGTCAGCATTAAGAAAATGTGGTTGGGATATTAACACAGGAAGACCTTGAAGAAAAAAAATTAAAACACTGACCTGGCATCAACAATTGAACGGCCCTCGTATTTTGATAGTCATTGAACTATTTAAACAGTTATTAACACATCGCCTGACTGGTGCCGAATTGGATAAATATGACAGTTGATCTAAGGAGTTTATAGTCCTAAATTCGATTTCCTATCTATCCTATCTGGAAGTCACGATACACCAAATAAGGAATATCGAAGAAAACACAGAACATTATCTTGAAATTATTTTCGTTTTGGCTCATTTTAACTGTGCAACTCTGGACACCTGTTGACTACCCCTCATGTCACCCACGTCACGTCACCGCCTATGATTCTTTTCATGAAAAAATCAGAGTTCACGTAATGCAGCATGTTCAAGGAAGTTAATCATGGCAATATTTTCAAAATAGTTGTAACGAGAAGTATTTGGTCTGATTCCCAAACCGTGCGAACTGACTAGTCAGAGATTTTTTGAAATTAAGCCATCCCTCACCACAATAACAATTCATTTTCACTTCGGTGGTAAAAGGCAAAAGTCATTTAGATCAACGCATATGTTCGACCTCAGCGTTTTTTAAACGATGCGCGGATTTGTGATAACACTTAACCAGCATAAGCCTTCTGCAGGAGAGGAATTTTAAATTAGCTATTCCGGAAACCCATTTTAATGAGGTCTTATAAACTATTTTTAGAGAAAAGGCTCATTTTGATGCATTCTATAGTGGCTAGTTGAGAATAAACGCCACTATCTTCTACAATTAAGAAGTGTGTAAGTTCCCTCGCAACACCCCTTTCTAAAGAGCTTCATTTGTGATCTCGACGACACATGCAATTCTATGAGGAAATATCACAATTATCATAGGATGTCTCAACCATCTTCGATATAAATTTTGGTTATTATAGAACCAAATGTTCTTCGCTCGAGATGGCACCGCGTCCATCTCAGTGTCGGACCTGCAATACCGAAATTCCCTTCTCGTTTCCGGGAGTCGAATATGTGGCAAAACATTGCCCAACTCCTTCCAACATCCCCGAACTGATCTCTGCTCTGCCGCAGCTTTCCAGCATTTTTCACTAAGTGCCCGACCGCTCCTTCATGTCGCTCAGTCCACTGCCTTCTTTGAATTTAAAAAGCAGCGGTATGCAGCGTTCGATCATTTCATCATCAAAAGAACAAGGTCCACAGGCGTCATTGGCAGATTTGCACTCAATAATCAATCAGAAAAGTTCAAGTAGATATGAAACGATATTACCTCTCTCAGTTAAGAGTAAGCTTCCTAGCAACATCTCTTTCTAAAGAGCTTCATAAAATAGTACTTCGTCACGCAAGAGTTTATTAATATCTATCTGTATATTGTATTTCCGATCAGTAGTACTTACCTAGGCAGGGGTAAACATCTATGACCCCATCTAGAAAACAAGTGGGTTCACCATTAACATCTAAAGTTCTTGGCTTTATAGGGCAGTAACAATCGTCGGAAGGATTCTGGACCGACGAATGAAAAATGGTTGGTTTTGCTCTGTATATATTTCCCTCGATGCCTTTATAAGTGTCTGTTCCATTATAAAATATTGAGACGACCCTATAAAAAAATCGTGCAGCGAAAGAAATAACGCACTCAAAAAGTAAAACTATGTAGCATTAAATTAATTCAATTAAAAATACTGCCACACATGTTTTAATAAACAGTGGAAATTAATGAAACTTGGAAGTTAGATACAATATTTACGCATTATCCATAAACGATCCTTCACATCATCATACGTAATTTGATTACAAATACATATTTACACATACAGAGGATGTTTTACGATGAATTTTACATACTAAGAGCCTATATGAAATCCATAGTCAGTATGACGATATCGATACTTAAAAATATCTTTTCCTCTTCCTTACCAATATATAGGTTGATTTGCCGGTTCTGATCGAAGTTGCTTTCGTTTATATTTTTGGCATAGTTCTCAGGTGATTTTGTCAGAAGTTATTCCGCTATATTACAGGAAACGTCTACCTTCTGCAATTAAGACATCTGTAAGCTTTCTTGCAACACCGATAACCAAAAAGCTTCAAGTAAATCATCAGTGCAGTTTTATTCAATCAGCAATTGCAAGAATCAAAACAAATCTGCTTGTGTCAACCTTTCAAGGCATGTTCTATAATCATCTGTTTATTGTGAACAATTTACATTTTCTCCGTTTGACTGTCATAGAATTCTAGAAAATTAATAAGAAATTGTAACAACTAGAGTTTTCCGAAATATCAGAATGTGTTATTGTTCCACATAGTACAGGAAAATGTAATGAAAAAAAAATTACACTGGAATTTGTTTAAGACCACTAATTCAGTCGGAAATTATGAAATTTTCCCAATACAAGCTCCCATATTGAAAAGAAATCAATCAATTTTGAATATCCTACATCTTCAGAATTCCTCTGCTCATTAAGAAATGTTCTGAGATGTGAAAACATATTGGATATATAAATTTAATTTGCCTCATTTTTTTGATCTAATAACGCTAAAACAATTTTACAGAAAATGGCCTTAGGTGGGCATTTTTTACTTGTGCAGATGAAATGGAATTATCGAGGTCCGAAAAATTTAAAATCACAGTAATAAAGTATAATAACTTCTGAAAAAATAATCCCATTTTGAACTGTCATGTCAGCAATATAAGCGAAAGAAATTTCTGTCAGAACTGTCAAATTACCCTGTATATTGATGAGGAAGAGGAGTAAACATTTTTAAATGTCCGTTTCGTGATACTGACGTTAAACACCATATATGGTAATTCCTCGTGGAACACCTGTACATATTTTTGACCGTAAGTACAAACCTGCAGACATCTGTAGAAAAAATATCGATAGTTGAAACATCGTTCAAATGTGGCTGATATATTGTTCCATCACTTCCTTTTATTTCATTACATTTATTATTTTCAAGTTCTTCATTCCACACGTTCGTAAGATTCGAGAAATTCCACTCCTCGATATTACCGACTTCAGAAATGTTCCCTACTCCTGTATTAACCTCATACACACCGTCTGGAAGTGCTTGTTTCTGAAAAACATAGATTTCAGATAAAACTTATACCAAGCGTGACGGATCATTTCAAAACGTTCGACATAATTCATTCTTTCTTATTGATACTTAGGTATTTCCATGTTAACAATTTCAGTCTAGCAGTTTTGAGTTTTGTCATTCGAACTTGAAGTGTTATTTGACACTTCACTGTTTTCTAATGATTATATATAACCTTAGAAAATATGGAAAGTCTTTAGAGCATTTTGATATTTTTATTGCTCGAGAATTCCGACGATGTAGCACTCGGAATTATTAACTCGGTCTGTCCTTATCTGCTAGCATTGATCTTTCCTATCAATTTCGTTAATTACCCCCTTTTTGTTAGAAGGGATGCATCGAGCACTTATAACGTTCAGTCTTTGAACAGACTGCAAAATCATTATCATTTGAGTAGTCAAATTTGTCGCATGTAGCCTTTGCTAAATTAAGCACTGTCTCTGGATAGTCAAACTCGTCGCTTATGACATTTTGGTCCAAGCTATCACGGTTATTATTGTTAATATAATAATCTAGTCGATTACCAAAGTATTGACAAATTCATTACATTTGTTTTTAGTGTAATAATCATACCTTTTAACTTGGTTTATATACACTAAAACTAATCCAAGATTTATAATAAGTTATAAGTGTTCAAGTGTTTGACTTCAAATTGTTTCGCTATCACACTGTGATAACGTAACAACAGTTGTATTAAATAACAATAAAAATTTGTGAAAATCAGAATAACCTTATTTAATATGGACTTTCATCAAGTAAAGACTGATTAAATTAAATACTTGTAATCTTCGTTGCTTTATTTTATTAGATAAACAAATCTAGTTCATCATCGAGATAACTACATACAACATACAAACAAATAATAAAATACACTCCACTAAACCCATCGAAATTAATCATCGTGTTTAATTAATTTGCAATTGTCTGTTATTTCAAAATACTGAGATAATAGGCAAAACACTGCGTTAAACTAACCGTGGTACATTACATTTGGTCCTTCGGGTCGGATATTTAATACAGAGCGTAAAAAACCAATTCAAACCAAATTACTGATAGTTAAATTCTTACTATAGATCTCTGCAAGAATACCTTTCTGAAACAACTAAAAATAACTTCTGTACACTTTTTTCAAGAAGTACATATTCCAAATAAAATCTGTATAAGGAGCATGAGCTATAGTAATAGAAAGTTCTAGAAATCGAGACAATGTAACATACATCTGTATAACAATTCGATACTCAAACAAACTCAACAAGGGTTTATTGATCACAGAGGTAAATTGCAGACATGCGCACGTTTCAAATTGATTAGTTTTCGTCAGTGCAAAGTATGCTAATGACTCCAAATCTGTCAAGTATCTATATTCCCTATACACAGATGTATAAATGTCATAATAATACACTTGCGCCATCTAGAGTATGCATAATACATACAAGACATACCTTTGCGAGTTAATTCAAGTGAAGAAATGTATTCTCGATATTTTCAAGTTACTAACGCAGAAAAAACTTTCCTCATGCTCAAATCAGACCATAATTTGCTGTAATGCTAATAATTAGCATACTCATATTCAAATAGATTAATTCGGCTGATCTGTATACAAAAATAAATAATAAGGTGTATGCGCTATGGTAATAGAAAGTTCTAGAAATCAAGATATATAACAATTCTATACTCAAACAAACTCGATAAGGTTTTGTTGATCACAGAGGTAAATTGCACATGCAACAAAACCTTGTCGAGTTTGTTTGAGCATTGAATTGTTATACAGATGTATGTTACACTGCCTCGATTTCTAGAACTTTCCATTACCATAGCACATACTCCTTATAATTGATTTTTGGTACAGATCAGCCGAATTAATCTATTTGATAAACTGTACGTCTTTTCAACTAAATTACTATAGCTTACACTACTTATTAATGTATATGTTTTACTCTAACAAAGTATTTCAAGATGGACGAAACATACGTTAGAACCATCAAAATAAAGTATAAATAGAACCATTCGTTTCATTAATGAATCGAATATCTTAAGGAATGTGGAGCCTACGAGGAAAAAACTTTTGAAATAATTCAACTTGTATCTCGAAAAAGAATAATTTGCGAACACTTGTTCATGAAACTTATTCATGGTACCTCTAATTTATAAACATTCTATAATGTTAATCCACTCGAAATTTAAAACACACGTCTGAACATAATCAAATCGTAAAGATTTCCAAAAGATCGTGTGAAAATTTGTGAGAAAGTACGGAAAATAAAAATTACTTACGTAATTGAAATAAGAAAATTTCATATAGTGTTCATTTTCATTCTTAACTTCCTCAATATTTTTTGAAATATTATTAAAAAATGGACACACTAAAACACCACAAGTTTTGAAATCGCAGATTTTAATTCCATCCAACATCATATTTCTCACAGGATAATTCTTCAATATAAAAATAGAGTTGTTGAACATTTTATTCATGCAACTAGTCACCAGTGAGCGGGTTACAATATTATCTAAATGTTTATCTTTCATAAACTGCATCGTGGCCTGAAATAAACATATTGTTAAAATAAAATAATAAGAAGAGGTTTCTTACTTGATAGAAGGAATTATTATCAAATTTGAATATCAAAACAGATTTAATCTGTTAGCCTCCTATAATTTTAATTTCAAAAAATTTCATTCAAAAACTTTTAGAATTAAATTAATGTCTTCTAAGCAATGCTTATATGTAATATCTGTATAAAATCAAAACTCATTATACAATATCAAATGGGATAAAAAAAACAACAAATATAAATTGTCAATTAAAATTAAAAAATAAATATTTAAAGAAGCGGCGTTTCGTTCCGAGCATGCGCATCTGAATTCTTCAGACAGGCGTGGTGCGCATGTCAGCCCGTGACAACATGTTTTGTTTCTGATCTTATATTTATGAAAACTAAATCTTTTTCAAAAATACACAACATAATTTTAAGAACTTCTCCAAAACTTATTTATTTGAAATATTTAAATAAGTTACTACAAAATCTCTCAAAACATGAAGCACATCCTCAAAAAACAATTAGAATCCAGATAAGGTCAGTCCAACCACACATTTGAAAAATAAAATCAATTAACAATAAATAACTTATCCCTAAGACCTTGTGGTATCCTTGCTTGAACAAACACTATTAGAGACCCTTAAAATCCAAGGTATTCTATGTTCTATGCTCTTCACAAAAATTACACAAAGCTTGTAAGGTACTTCTGAAAGTTTTTGAATAAATTTTTTTGTAATTAAAATTATAAGAGGCTAACAAATTAAATCTGTTTTGATATTCAAATTTTGAAACATATTGTTAATATACTTCTTATGAGTGTAAAATAAAATTGCATAAAAAGGGGGAATATGGTAAAATCATTCATGTATGCCAGCCCTATCAGTTAAAATCGCAGTTTCTCAATAACAAATTCTGGGAACTTACAAACACGAACTAGAGACAATTTTATCCTCTTTGTTTTGATAAGGTAACATCGTCCTGTATATCGAATATTGAAAATCTCAAGTAAAAGTTTAAAACTGCATGAAATTACACCAAATTTTTTTGCCGGTACAAACACGTTGATTAATTAATTCAAAATTATACAAATCCACACGTAATTGGACTCATTCATTCTATTTACTATTAATGCAATTAAATGTAGGTATAGAACTAATGAACGAGTTGGTCTACCACCCGGTAGATCATCTGTAAATCAATGGAACCGATAGATCAATTTAATTGATAGATATACTTAGCAGATACGAATAGATCCGTTTAGCGCAACAGCTAGCAGATCAACCTATTTGAAAAACTCATACAACGCCTAGATTAATAGTTCATATAATAACTTTGTATATAGTTTTATCTATAATATACGTTTATAAAATCCGTGTATGTGATACAACAAAACATAAACGCACTATTTGAAGTAGAAGAGAAGCCTATCAAAATGTAATTCAAACAAAAAGATTCATATACATTCCGTATATGTCTAAGATATATACACAAATCGATAGTAATATATTCGTTAAAAAAAATAAAATCCTCATGATTCATATGGAAAGATTTGGAGAACTTAAAATTTATATAGGCGTATAAAATGACAATATCCAGTGTTGTGCAGAGAAAAAATTTCTAAGAAAATCTTCAAACCTGTATTATATAATTAAACATCCACTTCAAAAATATTGAACATTCTGTATATTGTGACATTCTGACAATAAATATTATCGGATATATAAATAATCAAAAATCATCCAATGAAGACACTTTACTCGACCCAATGCTGTGTTAATTTCCTTATGTATATGCATATGGTGAACATTTTCCAGAATTCTGATTTTAATTTCATTTTTAAATTAGAAGTTTCAAAAAGTATACTTCAAAATTCAAAATAATTTATATAAAATATATTGAAATGAAGAGGTGTCTTCATTTAATAGAATTCGATTATGATACAATACCATAAATTTGATGAAAATTTGCATTTCACTCACCACGAAGATTGGATTGATTATCGTTATAGTATCATCAATTGTTAGAGGGGAACTTCTTGTCTGATTGAAATGTAATTCTGTCTTTCGTGTGAAGGATACAGAATTATTGTTGTCATTGTACACTATGTTCGTCTTTACAATGTTTTCACTGAAACAAATTTGAAAAAAAAAATACATGAGTAGTTTCTATCAAGTGTCGGCCAAATCAATCCAATTTTTGAAAGAATACATTTACAATATACAAGTTAAGTCTTTAATTTGTATATTAATTTAAAACATAAATTCCTCCCATTAAATGGAACACTTTTCCTTTTGCCAGATTTGCCAGATTCAGATCGGGTAAAAGATTATAAGCGTTTAAAGATTTCACAAAGTGTACTTTGTTTACACATCCCAAACAAAGAACTTGTACTGTAATTGTATTACAAAAAAATCGACAGTCTGATGCCAGAAATTCACAGGAAATGGTTTATTAGTTACAAAATATATTTGACTGAATCGATATTTACTTGATGGAAACTCATTTTATGCAACATATAAAATAATATTATTTCCAAATGAATTATGGAAGACGGCGGATATCCGAATATTATAACGAGGATGAACCATGATAAACAGAAAATTTTTCGAATCGGGACGATACAACTTGCATCTGTGAAACAGTTCAAAACTCAAATATAGCCGAATAGATTTTGTTGATCGCCGAGCATAAGCAGATATGCATGTTTAATGCTTGTTGAAATATCTTGAATTGACTTGATGGGGTATGCTATGTATATGTATCCGCGTGCATTAGATCGCGCTATTGTTTAGTAAAACATTAGTGTCCCTATGCAGGGCAAATATATGTGCGTGGCAGCATTGCACCGAAGATATTGAAACATGCAAGTCTGCAGCTTATGCCCGGCGAACAACAAAACCTATTCGCTGTTTGAGCTTCGAACTGGAACACAGATGCAAGTTGCATTGTGTCGATTCTACGAACTTTACCATAACTCATCCTTCTTATTATAACATTATTATTGTATTAACACTACAAAAACTCACAAAATTGTTTCCAATAAAATAATTCTATAACTTTTATGAGTTATAACTTATAGCATTTACATAACATAACTCAACAAAAATTTAGTCAAATGAGTAAAATCATTTATGTTACTTACTCGAAAACATATGGACCTTGTTCTCGTAGAATGGGTTTTGCACCTTTATTTATGACATCCTCAGGATTTTCCACCGCGAATAAAGTGACATTGAAAGAAATGCTGAAGGGCAATTCTTTGAATCTATGCCATTGATCAGTTCCTCTTTCCAATCTAACATTCTGAAAAATTGCTTATTATTATTATTTAATGACAAGGGATGAAGTAAAAACCTCTAGTATGCGACAATACAGAGAAAACTTAAATAACAAATCCGAAAATAGAAAAACGAAAAGAACAGAAAGAAAAAATTTATAAAAAAATTAAAGTCCCATCAGAATCACAAAGCGGTTAAGTTTTTGTGGCGATGGTTAATTATATCCTGGAAATTATCATAATTCAATAGTAAGATTACTCAACAAATAAAAAAAATTATATTTCTTCACTTTCTTGTTGAATGGGACGAAAAAAGGTCTCAGTGAGCAAAAAATTGTGGAAATTGAAACCATGCTCAAACATTCAGAATATGAAAATAAATTAATCCGGATGATCTGTACCATAAATCATTAATAAGGAGTATGAACTATGGTAATAGAAAGTTCTAGAAATCGGGACAGTGTAACATACATCTGTATAACAATTCTATACTCGAACGAACTCGACAAGGTTTTGTAGATCACAGAGGCAAATTGCAGACATGCGCACGTTTCAAACTGATTGGTTTTCGTCAGTGCAATGTATGCTAGGGGCTCCAAATCTGTTTGTTCGAGTATAGAATTGTTATAAACATGTACTACTCTGTCAAGAAAGTACCGGGAATTTTCAATTAAAACAACATTTTTACATTTAATCGTCAAAATTTATTGGGTCGCCTTCAAAATAGGCTACATTTGCTCCAATACATCTATGCCAACGGCACTTCCAATTATCGAAACATTTTTTATAGGCGCTTTCCGAGATGGACTTTAGCTCTCGCGCCGAATTTTGTTTTATGCCTTCAATCGACTCAAAACGGGTGCCACGAAGGGGCAATTTTAGTTTTGGGAAGAGGAAAAAGTCGCAGGGAGCCAAATCCGGCGAATACGGTGGTTGCTGAAGCACGTTTGTTGAGTTTTTGGCGAGAAAGTCAGTCACAATCGTAGCTCGGTGAGAAGGCGCGTTATCGTCATGCAAAATCCATGAGTTGTTCGCCCACAAATTTGGCCGCTTCTTACGGATACGCTCACGCAAACGTTTCATAACGCCTAGGTAATACTCCTTGTTTACCGTCTGACCCTCTGGAACGAATTCGTAGTGCACCACGCCACGGATATCGAAGAAAACAATGAGCATCACCTTCATTTTCGAGCGGCTTTGGCGTAGTTTTTTCGGTTTCGGCTCATTTTTTGCCACCCATTCCGATGATTGCTGGCTTGTTTGCATATCGTACTCATAGACCCAGGTCTCATCACCAGTTATAATGCGTTCCATGAATGTAGAATCGGAATTACAGCGATCCAGCATGTCTGAAGCAACCTGTTCGCGATGACGTTTTTGAAGAAAATTCAGGTCTTTCGGTACGAGTCGTGCGGCCACCGTTCTCATGCCCAAAATATCAATCAAAATCGTGACTCGTGGGATATCTTAAGATCATGTGCTATCTCTCTCAAGCTGGTAAGACGGTTTTCCAGTACTCTTTCCTTAATTTTATCGACGTTATCTTCGATCGAAGCCGTCGATGGGCGACCACTTCACGACCGTCCTTGAAGGCTCTGTACCACTGATATGCACGAGTTTTCAATAGAGCATTATCACCAAAGGCCTTTTGCAACATTTTCAATGCATCGGCACACGAAAATTCATTTGCAACACAAAACTTTAAACAAATTCTTTACTCAACGTAATCACCCATAGTAAAAATCGGCACGCACTCTGACATCGACTGACTTAATCAGCTGTTGCAAACACACTAGTTGACAGATCCCGCTCAAGCTTGGCATAGTAATTAAGGACAGTGGTACCAACCTAGGAAAAAAAAATTTTACCTGCCTCATTGCCCCGCCAGATTTAAATCGATAATTCCTGGTACTTTCTTAACAGAATGTATGTTAGACTGTCTCGATTTCTATAACTTTCAATTACCATAGCTCATTCTTCTTATTTATTATTCAGAATAATGTTTCACAATCATCTGTGAAGCGGATTAGCCAAAAATTGCTAACTCCAAGAAGTCAGAGAGTGCTCAAGAATATTCTGATGGAAGCCAGAATTTTGTCCCATCTTGACATAAAAAAAATTGTAAAAGTCAGGATGCAATGTTTCCGTAAGAACAGTTCGCAGAAATTCGTTTGAGATGGGTTTTAGAGGAAGCAGACCTGTGAAAAAACCAAAACTGACCTCCAAAATGGTAAAAAATAGATTTAACTGGACCAAATCATGTAGGCATTCCACAGAGAAAGATTGGAATACTCTTATCTGTCATTTAATTTCTCTTTTGTCTGAAAATTTATTTCGTTTTTTTTTCAGATCCAAATTCTTGATGACACAGTTTGTGAAAAGAAGAGTTGGCGAAAAGTACCATCCAGACTGTACTATAAAACAAGGAAAACACCCACCACAGTAATGATATGGTCAGTTATTAATGCTAAAGGGTTGACCTAATAATTCATGGTTTAGCTGCATTTTTTTTTGATAGTGAACGTTCCATTTTCTGAAAGACACCTAAAGAATAATCGATGACATGGCACCACTCTATTCAGATAGCGTTACATGTAGAGAAACTCAACTCCTCTTACATTTCCGTTTGCAAGTTCATAAATGAAATGCATATCAGCCATTACAGAATTCGTGAAAATCGGCAAGTTTAGATCGGTATCAAAAATAGATTTTATTAAAAATACATGAGTTTGATTTGAACTTTCAGAACTAAAAATGAAATATTAATTTATTCGAATATGCCAGAGTCTACTGAATTGTTTCGAAAATTTTGATTTTCCTTATGACTGATAGAGAATTGTGTATTATCGAAAACAGTAAAAGATACGAAAGAATCGTTAGAGAAAAAACTTTGAAAAAATTGTAACTTCTACTAGTTAGTACTGTTTGCGGACCGATATTTGTGAGACTTTTGTTCTTAATATTATCAATGTAATCGCCTCGCTTCGTTTGTACCTTCAGTTTAGGTAAAATATGGTAACCACGATACCCCATATTAGATTAATTTGAACTTACCTTGTCGATCTGATTATCTATAACTAAAGGTAATAACACAAATGCCAACACAATCGAAAATAAAAATATAGCAAAGGAACTGGCTGCTAGGGTGATTAGTCTGGTCCTTGTGAAATAGTGATGCATTTTCAGTTCACTCTGCACAAATCGTTGATTAGTATTGTGAACAAATAGAAACACGGTGCCGATCTATCATCTGAATGAAGTGTAAGAGATAATTCAGAAATCCGTTATCATTTTTTATTAGTAGGTACATCAAAACAATAGATTCCGATGGTAATCATTTGATTGAAAAATGTGGAAGTTAAATATTACGAGTTGAGTGCTGCAACTCAAAAATTTTAGAGGTTTAGTTCAATAATCAAATAGAAACGTTGTTTATTTGACAAAAGAATTCCTAATTCCACAAATAAAATATTACAATTCTTAATTAAAAAGATGTATATGAGACAGTAATTTATTTCCACAAAAATGTTTGTACTAGTACAACAATTGTTTCATCACGATGTGGCTTCTTCAGGTATTACATTGTGGAAATAAATTACTGTCTCATATACATTTTTTTAATCAAAATGAGTTTCCACCAAGTAAAGACCGAATCTATCAAATAATGTTACAATTCTTTCTCTTTAGATTTATTATTCTCTTACGTACTTAATACAGCTATGATTTGGAAGTTATAAATTCCTCTTCAACAATTTAGAATAAAGATTTTCTTAGTATAGCAATTGTAAGTATTTTCAATCCACAATATTTCACTTTGCACTTCGGACTTATCACCATCAATATCTAAGATCTTTATTTATTTTGTATCTACACTACTTAGGATAAGATGAATGGATACGGAGTCTCACGGGGAACGTAGGAACATACTCCTACCATCACGAAATGGGTATGACCAATGTACAGGGTGATTTATGAATTCTGAACGAAATTTCTTTCGTTTATATTACTGGCATGGTAGTTCTACATTAGGTGATTTTATTCGGAAATAATAATGCTATATTAGAGGAGTTGAATGATTTATACTGAATTTTGAATTCCTGACCTGATAAATTCATTTTACCTAAGTGAAAAATGATCTTGAAGAACATTTTCTAAAATAGTTTTAATCAACACGCGCATCCAATTCATACCATCTGTAAGGAGCCAGCAATAAGAAATTTAGAAGTAACGGATACAACAGCGTTGAGAATAACAACAAGAATGAGGCACCCCAGCAACATCCTACACAACCCACCCAACCAATTATTATATTCAAGAACTAATGTGGAACCAATAAAGATGAGATTGAATACCCTCAACAGCAGATTCTTCAATAAACTCAAAGAATATGAATAACATATTACCCCTTTATCACGTGGATGGTAACGACACCTCAACTAGAAAACATCCCACAAATACTTTAATGAAGATACTTGAAAATAGATAGATAGTTTTTTTTACAGAAATTTTCAATATAATTATATTATTGTAAAATGTAATAGGTTGAAGGACCCAAAGTCGATAGCCATTTGCGATAGCAATAAATGGCTGTTTTTATTATTATTTAATTAACATGTTCTCACATTTCAGAATACTTCATTTAATAGATTATAGTCTCAATTTTCTAAAACTTTTGAGAATTTTGTTATGATAATGAAGGAGAGAAAGAAATAAATTTGAATTTCTCAAACTGTACAATCAATTATGAAGCGTGTCTTGATACGAGAGTTGCTGTAAAGCGGAAGGTCCTTTGACACTAGGATAAAGGAACACCGATGCTCTTTCCTAAATAACAAGTTGGATTCTACGTATGCGGAACATCTAATAAAAGGCAAACATAATTTTGATGAGCGTTTTAAGATTTTGCATTAAGAAAATAGAAGTCTGAGGCTGAACCTGTTAGAAAGTTCACAAATAAACCGATTAAGAAATTCTAGGTATTAATTGAATGCCCAGACTGAGTTACCTAATTCACTCGATTGGATCTATTCTCTTTGGACCTCGTAGTTTTACCAAAAGTAATAAAAAACTTCATTGTACCCTTATCTCAAGAAATGAAACCATTTAAATACAGTATGTTACCAAATTTAAAACCAGTTGTTTGCATGCATTTGAAGAAGTTACTATGGGATGGAAGTGCTGGGGGAAATGCTATGGGAAGACGACATATTAAAGGTTTCCATGTGTCAAGCAGGCGTTTGTTGAGGCAGTTTAGTCTCTTCTCAATTTCGAGGGCTTTATGAATAAAGTGACTTGTTAGCATTTGTTCCGTTGCAATAATTTTGCAACTATCAAAGTCAATTTTATGACCTGTATCTGCGTGATGTGTGAATAGGGCAGAGGATGGATCATCTTTACGGATAGCAAGTTGATGATCATATACTGAATTCATGCAATAAAAGTATAAATTTTTGAAAAAAATTACAAAATTTTGGAGTCCCTGTAATAAACATAAACGAAAGAAATTTTGGGCAGAATTGATAAATTCCTTGAATATTGGTAAGAAAGAGGAGAAGACATTTCTGAGTATCTATTTTCTGATAATGACGATGGAGTGTACATAGATTAGGACTACGCAAAGTTGCTCGTGGGAAACTGTATAATATAATTCGTGTATTTTATGTGCAATCTTCCTTATTTGGATATCATAACCCAAAACTTTCTCCACGCTGTTTTCAAAATATCGAAGAGACTATTTCTAGCCCAAGAGAATAATTTAAATCCAATCGCATTTCGATTGATTAAAATTAAGCTATCAATAAACTGATCGAAATAATCAATTTAATGATAATTGAACCTTTTGATTATTATCTTTTCCAACATGCGACTACTCCTGTTGAATAAACTTTCATATTGAAATATTATCTTATCTTTTGCATAAAGCTTAAAGGTAAGTGAAATAAAATGATATATCATATAATATATTGTTCACTTCGAGTAAACAAATCAAACTATAATATCGGGTAGCTTCGGTGATTGAGCAAATTTCTTGATGGATAACAAACCTGAATAAATAGAAACGAAGTTTCTTTTTTAAGTGGATAATACCAATCAAGTATACTCACATATCTATATACTTTAGGAGCTCTAAAGGATCAGAGAACATAAAAATTAAACAAGGCACAAATGATAAAGGATTTTTCATTTTGGACGAGTCGATGTTGGCAGACTTTGGCAGCCATTTTATTTTTTTATTTGGTGGCGTCTATCTAACCTGTTGATTATTTTTCGGTTACAAGCGCCAAATTACACGACTGAGCAGCTATTCTAAATGATAAAACTTCATTATCGAAATAAGGGTTCGTTAGTGTAAAAGTTGCCCATTTTCCGACAGACGCGGTCGCTCTCTCCAAAATTAGGTAGACTAACAATTGGGTAGACAATTAACCAACACCTGTAAAGGTGGAGTCTGGTATTGCTAACATAGTGCGTTCAAGTCCAAGTTTTCAAACGTAAATAACTGCGAAACTATTGAACCGATTTTGCCCATTAATAAACTCAGCCTAGCTGTGTAGATCCGAAACCTTCTTTGATAGTTTCAAATTTACAGCTCTTTCCGTTCGAAAGTTAACGTGTTTACGGATGGATCGGCTTGACACAGCTTCTGAAAATACGTCCCTAGACGTTTTCATCTGGAAATTCTAAAAATTATGGTTACACCGGGAAATATCAGAAATGTCCACAAGTAAAGTGAAGATGAAATAGATAGCTGAATTCCTGAAATTATTAGAGGAACGTGCAGGCTTTATTTTACATGTCTCTGAGAAAACTGGTACAGAAATAGAAAATTTTACTAACAGTGTACCAAAAACCGAAATAAGTCCATGATTCCGAGTGCTGTTTGGAATTGTTTAAGCGGAACACACAGGTTTTTTGCTTGTATATGTGACAATAAATGAAACATAGATCCAATACTATACGTCTTAGTCAAAATTATCGTCAGAAAAGTAAACAACTCATGCCTCAACTTTGGCCAAAACGGGCAAAAGCGCAACAAGGATAGAGAAGCGCTTTAATGGTTGTATCGCTCTTGAACGAGACTATGCTAACGAATAAAGCTAAATTTGATAAAAAAAAAGTTGCAACTTTGTAAACCAGGTAATTTATCAGCCGACGTTTTATACAGTGCGAATACTCTGGAAACGAAATTTGGTCTTGTTTTTCACATTCATGTTCTCTCCAAGTCTCTTTCACTAACAAAAATGCGGAAAAACTGAACCTAAAGTGTTTCCCTAGCAAATCCTCAAAGTGGAATAGGATTTCTAACCCTCTATGGATAGTAACAAAAGACGGAGTGATTTACGACAGAAAAATACCTGTTCGGTAACATTAATCGGAACCAACCTCTAGTACCACACGTAGAAGCGAGCAGAAACCTTGTCGCATGACTCATACTGGTACAACGTAGCAGGTCGTTCAGTCAGGTGTGTTTACCTGCTACTTTTAACACGATTCTGATGCGCTCATTCAAAATTTCACCTCATTTTTATTCGGAAATGTAGAGTATCTGACGATTTAACTCCGCGCAAAATATGGAAAAGTGGTGTAGTGTGGTTCTCGTCTTGTTCTTCGTATTCGTAGGCGGTTTTCGGACATCAAAGGGTGCCGTGACCATTAATGGTGTGCAGTGCGGCCAGAGAAAATGTGGTTTGGGCGACTACTGTTCTGTGCACGATGGAATTTGTAAGCCTTGTGCGTCGATTTGCGATCAAACTCATCACAATTTCGAAGAGAACGAGTGCAACAGAAATTGTCAAGGTGAGATTGCGGTGTTGATTTTCTTCTGTGCCATCATCGTGTAGAATTCGGTGACTAATGGTTCTATCATTAAAAATCATACAAGCACCGAGAAAATGCATATCATTAAACTCACAAATAATATCCTAACGAATATTGCGATATTTGATCACTAGTATACACCAGAAGATACAATTATATTATACAGGTCTCATTAATGGTTGAATTTCATCAATTTGTAACATTTCCGACAAGCAGATGAAAGATTCATTCAAATATTCATATAATCAGATTCACAGAAAATCACTTAAATCTCATATATTATTTTAAACATAAAATATCCTCTGACCTTTAAAAATGATATTGAATAAATATTATATCTTAAAAAACTATAGGGACATTTAACATTATCAACTGATATAAAAACTTCTGGTTTCAAGATAATTTAAAGAACAAAAGGAATGACACACAATTGGCACCATTCCTAAAGAGCTTAACACATATCATCCATATTTACCTACGAGTATCATTGGTTGAACATTGCTATATGTATTTTGAATGGGAAAAAACCTTCAAATTTGCCGTGTTTCTTACATCATGTAAACAATCAAACTTAACTTTACCATTACAAAAATAATTGAAAATAAAAAAATATTATATTTTAGAAATTCTGTTTCTTTGGTAACGTTGAAAATTATTAGCTGATATATACATATAACGATACAGAATAATTGAAATATCTGTACATTGAATGAATTTGACGAAAATCGATTGAAAATGAGGAAAAAAGGGTAAAAGAACACAAAAAAACGATTCTCCAAATTTTTGTCTGTCTTAATTTCTTGACGGATTGTCACGCGTTTCGATGTAAAAAACTTGTTGGTAGTGATGAGTGAAGTGCATTAAGTGGTCGAGTTTTTGAACGAGCAAGTATTGAGATGTTGAAATTGTTCATTTTTGCCTCTGTGCAGTAATAAAATATTATTATCATTCAATGTTTTTATCAACATTTCGCAGAACTTCAGATGTGTTCAAAGAATCAATAACAACGAACTTATCATCTGCAAGAGATATTTTAAATCATAATAAATTTCTTGATAAGTTCCAATACGTTTTTGAGATTTTGCAGACTTTCTTCACTTTAATTCAATACTCATAAGATATTGAAAGTGTTTAAAATAGTTTATTTGTGAATGGTAATCTGATAGAAAACATATTTTTCCAAGATGGTGCTCCGCCACACTATGCAGCCCTACTACGTGACTTTCTTAATCATCATTTTTTCGAGAATTGGATTGAAAGGAGGAGTCCTATTGAATGGTCTGCAAGATCTCCTACTATGATACCTTGAGACATTTTTCTTGGTTCATTTGAAGAGTGTTGTGTTTAGGACAGTACCTGTTTCTCTAGATCTTCGCCAAAGAATCCTGTAATGAAATAAAGTCTGCAATTTTACAGAATGTAAAAACAAAGTTGAACAAAGACACTATTACTGTTTAAAAATAATATTATTTAAAATTTATTCAGACATTCCATCATTTCAACCATCACTTCCAATGAGTTTGTTTGCACCGAAACGAACGCCAAAGAGAAGTTTTTCAGCATACGCATAAAAAGAATTGTAAAACTTCGAAATGACATATCAGTGTTCCTTATTGACATTTAAGATTATTGGGGGTATTGCCATCCCGCTTAGGAGGATGATCGTACAGCCACTAATTTGCAATCAATAAATGTCCTGCTCCAAATAAAAAAATGAATATACTCGTAACAAGTACTGGCATCAAATAATTGTTAAAATACTACCCCAAACATTGAGACTAAAACGTTTGTGAAATCGTCCAAGGAGTCCAATGTGTATTTAACGATGCCTACACATGTTCGTTGAGATCGTTGTTTATACTGTCCCTAGTATAACAGGCCTGCCTTATGATAAAAGAAATAGATCTATTATTTTATGCATGGTGTTGAATAAGCCATCGATAAAATTATTACCTGGGGCATTTTCTGCAGGTAGAGCTTGTACATTTTGTCTATGAAATGGATGCAACATTTCTTTGTTTACAGAATTCGGTGTACAATGAAGACTAGTAGTTGCACGCTGAACACTAACTGAAGAGTTTCCAAAAGCAACTTCCAAAATATTTTTTCTTATTTTTTACATTCACTTAAGTTGTATCCCTCTTTTTGGAGCAGGTTCATACGTTTCTCGAAGTTTTCGGAATGATTCACCAAAGACTGTGTTGATGTTTATTTGAAAACTTCCCTTGGTATTCTCGAGCTGCTTTTCTGGATTTTCCATTAGAACACTGTTATCCAGAGCGTATGCCAAGCGTCAAATTAATAATTAAAATAAAGCACATTGCCATATCATCTGGAATTTTCGTTTGTCACCCTTTTTTTAATTTAAATATAAAAATAAATTTTACCAAATGCTTGTACCTTCCGAACAAAAACCTATATTCATGAGAAAGAAGAAGTTTAGAATTAGCACACAATTTTAATGAACTGGGAAACGTTATCCTATATTTCCATTATTCTTCAATTAGGTAATTTGATGAAATGATGAATTTAGTGTTAATTCAATTTTATGGAATTGTCTTGGTTATTAATATATTTATTCCACTTTGCTTTTAGATTACCTACATGATTTGAGATACGTTCAAAAAAATGAATCTGGTGTATCCCAAAATGATATGGAAAAACTTAAAGGTGAGTCACAATAAAATAATGAATTTTTCCATCATACAAAACTGAGACGATTTAAAATTTCGTTAAAATTTCATCTTGATTATAAATCATTCAGTTCCTGTTTTTTCCAGGAGATGTTCAAAGACTGTCTAATATGATAATAACGACTTTGGTTCTTGTTTGTTTCATGCTTATCGCATTGGTAATTATTTTGGGTTTTCAACTGTACAGATGGAAAATAAAGAAAAACGTAACACTCAAGAATTTGAAGTCCAAATTATTCAAGGTAAGTTATGAAAAATCCAGTGATTTTCAACAACTGAAGCTGGTTGATATTGAATATAAATTTTGAGCGAAACTTAAAAAAAAGAAACTTTTAATGCTTCAGAGCTCGAGCTCGATAGCGACCGGGATTATTAGATTCTAAACACTCGATCTGCAATATATAAGTTGAAAATACAAGTAATCACACTCTTCAAACACTAAATCGACATTAAAATTTCGATGTAAACATGCAACGGGTTTGTGACCTTTTTTTCGTAAAGTTTTCGAAAGATGCCACATATTTATTTAAATGCAGAGAGGTATCACGATCCTATACGTATATCTTCGTAAAATCAGGAGTAACATATTCTTCTTTATTTGGCGATAAATGAATCAGCAGTATGGCCTTTCAATATTTTAAATACTGAGCAGAATAATTATCTGAAATCTGTACATATTTTAATTCAAAGAATTTCTTAAAAATTTAAAAAACTTTAATTTAATAACATGTCTTAAAACAGTTTTTCTTTTTAGTAGATATTATCAAACATTGCACTCAAAAGATAAAAAAATCTAAAGAAAATATAGAATATTTACCTAGCAAACTTTATCTAGTACAACTGTTTCAAAATTGATTGGAATTTTTCATTGCGAAATAAACTTTGGTGCCAAATTTTCAGCGTTTTTTTAATTGACTTGATCATTTTTTCCAGAAATCTGAAGTACCAGCGGAAGTTCCGATGGAGGATCCCTCAATCAATAAAAAACCTGATTTGCGATTAGACATCACCAACATTTCTTCAGTCTCCGATCACAGCCCCGTCACTGCCATGACCTCAGTGAGCACCAGACGTCCGGCAGAAGATAGTGCCTTAGATTACGCTTACGACAATCACGCAATGTCCACAATTCCTCAGTGAATCTCACACAAGAAACATTGGAAAAATTATCCAATTCTTAGCTGGTGGTCAATTTCGCAATTATTTAGGTTTCGAAATAAAAAGATAGTATGGAATTATCTCCAACCGTTTACTTTATTCTTTAAAATCAGGATTAATATTTTTAACTCTTTTTCGCGATGAATAAATCCAGGATATGGATATGTTTAGAATAACTTGATCGATTTTTTATCAGGAATGAAAATTATTGGGAAATTTGAATATCCAAATCTTCCTTATATTGTAGTATAAGGCAATTTTTTCTGTGTTAAGTGTTTTATTTTGATGAGTTGTACCTCTGACATTAAATAAGTAACCTTTGAAAACACCAAAAAAC
Source organism: Megalocaria dilatata (assembly GCA_034642435.1). Taxonomy (NCBI): domain Eukaryota; kingdom Metazoa; phylum Arthropoda; class Insecta; order Coleoptera; family Coccinellidae; genus Megalocaria; species Megalocaria dilatata. Next base: position 36,309 of record JAWQEH010000093.1, on the reverse strand, counting down.
TGAAGTTAATGAAGTTTGAATGCACACCAATAAAACTCACCCAATTCGAGGATTTCACAACGAATTTCAATTTTGACATATGTTAGTTAGTTTGAGTAATAGAACCGTACTTGAAATTTTGCGGCAATGAATTTGAGTCTAAAGACATTTATCTTTGTGTCCCTGAATATTTTATAGTGGCGAATTTTGTTGAAATAGTTCATTTTCGATATTGCTTTCTGTTCAAATAAAGACTCACCTTTGAAAATACCCTCTATAACCTTTCTATTGAGCAACCATTGTGCATATTGTACTTAAATGGAAAACCTCCATTATTGGGCAGATATACTTAATATACAATTTATATATGATCTGAATTAACGAATCAACGCTCTACTCCATTCAATTAGTACAGATGAGATGAGTTACGAGATGTTTTGGCCCTTGAAAGTTTCAAGGCTACATATCTGATCCAACTTTTTCGAAATTTGTCTCCTTAAATAGAAATGTCGGTCTGCCGAAAACTAAGAAAACCTTACACCGTAATTCCTTTTCAGTTAAAGAATCTTTGTTTTTGGGTTCATCAGGAGCAGTTAGTTGTTATTTATTACAGTATTGGATGGAGTAGTCCTTTACTTAGTAATAGTTCATTCCATTTATTACAGTGATCCAGATATAAAGTGAGGTAGTCGAAAATAAGTTCATTAATTCATATTTCTTCATCTAGTTTAAGCTATTTTCTAGTCGCAACGGTTATATTTCGAATGTAAATACATAGAATTCTTTAAAGTTGTGTTTATGTACTTATTGTGAAAGTACTTATTTCGAACTCATTGTTATCGAATGTGCAACTTCATTAATATTTGAGAAAATTCTTCATTATGCATATTTCTCTAATTTGTATATTACTTACTCATAATTAGGATACACTTACAAGTATGACCTGTTCCATTGAAATTAGATGAACATTATTAGGAATAGTAAAGTATTTATCAATAATTCATTCCGTCCTTGAATAATGCTTTATGAAAACAATTTCGATTCATTTATCACATCACTGATCTGTCGTTTTACTATTATTGTTCATCTTCACCTATTTCTGTTTATTCTGGTACTTAGGTGCAGAAATGAGATTATTTGTAATAATTATTTATAGCCAAATAAATTTATATTTTATTGATGATTAACATACATTGATGATTAATAAATATTTATTTATATAAAAATTGTGAATATATATTCACAATTTTATACTGATTATGTATTGAAAAAGATGATTTTTAGAACAGGCTGTTTGTTTTTTTGTTGAATAAAATATTTGAAAGTTAAATTTTCATTTTTTTCTATATATAAAACTGAAATCATTTGAGATCACTGATAATATTACTAAAGGAAAATATCCTTGGATACCGGACTATTTCAACATTTTTTATATCAAAAATTGTCATAAATTAAATAATAAATAAACTCATATAAGTAAGATTCCTTATTTGATGAAAGTTTATTCATAAATAATTAACAATTTGAGTGAATTTGGACTTCATCGGTTAATAAACAGCTCCATCAAAGTTGAGTGAGTTGAGAGATGTTGAAATCGTTTAAAAAAGTTTCAGATTTGTGGTCAACTGGTGTTCTATATGAAGAAAGTATACTACACAACTTAAAATTAGGATCATCCCGATTCTTGCAATTATTTTAGAAATCTTTCGTTTTTTCAGTAACAAGATTTCTTATGCGATTGTTTTATATATTAAACATTATACTGTGGATATGCGGTAATCTGGGCCCTGTCTAATTCGGAGCCCCCTGTTATCCGACATGCCTATCACTCTTGAATACACATAGATTATTTTGACGAATCTTCACTAATGTAATTAATGCACATGATTGAACAGGTTGCAACTTGTACGCTGTCTTGTGCTCGATGCGCGTTGATTTGATTATGATTGCTCAGTTTGAATTTGACTACATGTGATAACGGAGCGGTGTTTATTCATTTTGTATTACATATACATAACTAGTATAGCAACGTCATCACAAGCCCAGAAGCAAAAGCACAAAACACTGACAATTAAAGATAAATGTGATATTTTGGACCGCTTAAATCGTAATGAATCTTTCAGTACTTTAGCAAGTGATTACGCCGTAGGCCGATCTACAATTTATGACATTAAAAAAAAAATCACGAGAAGATTCAAAACTTCGTGTCAACTACTTACCGTGGGCCAGGCAAGAGACATACACTCAAGACAGCTGAACATCCAGAAGTGGAAGAAGCTTTATACTTGTGGTCTCTTCAGGAAAGAAACTGGCATGCGCCTATTTCGGGACCCATGTTGTCCATGAAAGCTAAGTTTTTTTAATAAGGAAATAATAAAAAAAGATGATTTTGTGGCTAGAACGTTTCAAAAGTCGACATGGCCAACGTTTAATGACTATTACAGAAGAGATACATTCTAATGATGCCACCTGTGTAGAGTCGTTTAAATTGAGATTTTTGCAGAGAGTGAAAGATTTAGATCTTAACCCATCACAGGTTGATTACCGCGAGTCCACTTATTATTATGGTTTCGATAAGTGCTTTAAGGAAAAAGGTTTTCCCCTTTAATTCCTAAAAACTACAATTAGTATATGTTTTGTTTCCTTGGTTTTATATGTCTATTGAAAATTATTATTTCATCGAGTTGAGTTGTATTGTATGTGTTGGAATGCATATAAATATTGTTATCGCGGTATGAATTATGGCTATAAAATATGGACGCGGTAAGCCCGAAAGAGCGAGAAAGTTTGGTGTAAATCTCTCCAGTGTACAACGAGTGTTTCAACATTTCCAAGAGACTAATCTGCTCACTAGAAGACATTGAAGAGACTAAAACAGCTAGAGAAGACCGCTTTCTCGCTTCTGACGTTATGAAAAATTGAATAGTCATGGCAGTTTCTTTTCGTACTCATCTGCAAGAACTGAGAAATGTAAACGTAAGTGAGTGGGCAATCAGGAAGCAAGTTCGGGTTGCTGGTATCTTTTCGAAGTGAGGTTACTGGACCGTTGATTTCACGTGAACTCGGATCACATGGTTGAATTTTGCACGAAAACACTTGGCTTGGAGAATGAAGATTGGAGTCGCGTATTGGTTTCCTATTATTCACAATTTTGTCTTATGGGCTCAAACAGATGTTTAATCATAAGCTAAATGATACTAAATGGATAACCATGAAGCAAAGACGATATTTTCACTCAGTAACACGGCATAATTCAAAAGAAGAGACCACTAGACCACTATACCTGTGTAACAGAATAACGTTCATAACTAATGTGTATTACATCAGGAGCAAAAACACTGTTACTATACCACGTCATCAGAGGTCTTTTACTCACAACCCATCATTTCCAGAAGGAATTTCAAATTCTTGTGATTACCTCGCTTTCCATATTTCCTCTATTATAACCAGCAGGTCGTCCCCATACGCGAGGATTTCAACTTTGCCCACGTGGGCAGCTCCAGTACCTAATCCTAGGATAGACTCCATAGCACTGGACCAAGAATCGATCCTTGCACCACCTTCATGGTCCATATATGCTTTAAATGACTCATCGTACTGCCTGTTTCTGGACTATCTTTCCATTATTTTTCATGTAGTATCTGTTTATTTTTTGTTTTTCATAGCTCGTATTATATTCCTCCATAAGATTGAGTTGAATGACGTCTGCACCTAATGGTGCTCAAAGAAATTTCCTAGATGCCAATTGCTACTGCAAGATTACAATTGCTACATAAATTAACTACTTAGAGAAATCAATAAATTTCTTGAATGAGGAAAGTTTCAATCAATAAAGCTTATCTCACACTGATAATTTGCCATCTTCCTCTTCCTAGTTTTCAACAACGAATTCAACTGACGTCAAAATAGGCAGACATTATGTGATAAACTCGTCACAATCAGATATGAATTTTTATAAAAAGGATTCCCGTTAATTATTATTCAAACTACTTCATGTTTAGAATGAAATTGTTTATATATCTTATATTCTTTTTAATTTTACCTTTTGTTTGGACGTCAAGATGTTTACACAGTAAGTCGGAACTTAGTTATCTCTACATGTTAACACATTTTTTTACAAATTTACAGGATACCACTTCTGGCGACCATTTTTTGGCGAGTTTACTCCAAATGATTTCCTTGCAGCAACTGATACCCTGGGTAGAAGAACCTTTGTAGGAAAAATCATTCCACGCACTGAAAGAAGATCATGGGTAAGCAAATCACTGGAATCTCATTTGATTAAAAAAAATCCTTCTCGTGCACTCATTTCAGTAAATAAAGTTTTTTTCCATCATTCTGCGAATTATTATTTATTTATTAGTATTTTCCAAAAAAAAAAGATATTTGAGTCAGAACATGATAAACGATAAATTTACAAATTTAACCTCTCAATAATTTTTATGATCTCTAGATACAGTTGTTAACTTGAAGAAAAATGATTCTAGGTTAGAATCCCAGGGACAACTTTTTCATTTTCATTTTTTTTTATTACTAAAATATTCCGAGAAACGTCAACTGACATCAATCACATAACATCTAACCAAAGATATTGATGAATGATGGACATTTGGGACTTTTAACGTCATTAAAGTGAAATTTTCAATATAACTTGGTACTTTAAAAAACTAATTTTTCTGTAACAAATATAAGAGGATTCCAAAATACTTTTCAAAGGTATTAAGTAGGTAGAATGTTCAAATCCTTTTGGTCGTTCGATAGAAATTGTTTTTTATTGTATCCATTGATCTTCAGAGTTCCAACATATTGAGTCCGTTTTATTCACGGACAGCTAAAACATATATTTGAGTTTACCTACAAATTTGTCGTTAGCGTGTTTACTGAAATCATTTTTTTTTGCTCAAAACTTCCAAAATACAGTCATTCTGATAAAATTAAATATTTCTTGTACAAGCACATAAAAACGAAAATGAATAAAAATGTTTTAATTCTTCTATTTTCTATTTAGACTCAGCCAACTGGCATTATGTACGATTATACATCATTTGCATGGGAAGATGGTAGGGTGCGCAGAACAGATCGATTTATGGAGGTATGTAGTAGTTATACGTTTTCAATATTTCTGCTTTGGTACTCATTTGAAATGAAGAGTGTTGTTTATTCAGAGACGAATACATCAAATTTAAATGAAACACGGAAGAATATTTTAATATTCATTCAATTTCAGATCATGGCAGTGGAAGGAGTATATTTAAATAGATTCCAGTGGCTATCAGTTCATTCCCCGATAGATCTGAATCATATTCATGAGAGTTGTTGTTTGGTCGAAGGTGGAATTGCTAAATATGATGGCAAAATAGAGATAACTTATATTGGTAGAACATCTGTGAATGGCTCTTTCTTTGTTGGACCTGTATATCTGCGCAATTGGGTGTTAACGGAAGGTATGCATTACATAGATGGATGGCAGAAAAAACATCGGAAAAATCATTATCAAGTATTGTGTCACATTCATTGAATTTTAAGTAATTTAAGCTGTAACAATTGTAATAATTGAAAATTGAAACAATGTCTTTTAATTTCCCATTGGATTGCGATCACGTCCTGAAATGCTTTTATAACTGTAAGCTATTTAGAAACATACCCTCTATTATAATATAAATATTTTAAAAAATTTTAAAAAATTAGCCTTCTACATATTTAATTCCAAAAGATTATATTCAATGATTATAACTTCTGAAAATAAATTAAAATAATGTCGTATAAGTACCACTTATATCATGACATAAAATAAACATTCATTATAAGACATCCGAATGGTATAACAAAATCCAATAAATAAAAATTATTAACCAAAATCCTATAAATTAAACATTTTGAATAGACAAAATTTTGTTTCTGCTTATCAATCTTATGAAAACCAATATCTTTCAAGAATATCCAACATAATCTTAAGAATTTCATCACAAAACTATCTTACTTAGACTATTCAATATTATTGGATATCTAACCAAGGTACTTTATATAAAAACTCAAGATATGCAAAACATTACCGAAAAACAAGTTTTAAAATCGACTTTGCTCATCAGTATTCAAATATTCATATTCAATAAATATAACATCAATTAATAATATATATTCAACTCACCTTTCACTCTCCAGAAAAAGTTCTACTTAAATGAGACCTTTAAATAGGTATTCACTACACACAGAAATATCTCTGTGGTTTAACCTGATCTAGAAGATTGAAAGACAAATTTAACGGCCTCTGCTATAGCACAAGGACTATCTGTATAAAGAATGTTGAGGAAACCAAATAATTATATATTATGAATAAAATAACATAAATAGAGGTCAATTCTTGATAGAAGGTATATAAAATAATATAAATATTTTAAAAAATTTTTAAAAAATTTTAAAAAATTAGCCTTCTACATATTTAATTCCAAAAGATTATATTCAATGATTATAACTTCTGAAAATAAATTAAAATAATGATTGTTAAAGATCCACACTTTTCAGTAACATACATGAATTTTTCCAAAAATTAGTTGGAATTGCCTAATCCACCCATAATTTATACTTTGGTGAATATTCATTTAAAAATACAGGAAATATCGCGGAAAATTTTGAAGCTCCAACAAGCCGTTCTGTTTTAATTTGGTAGTTACAGCCTCCAAAATTTTCAATCTGCTGCTTGAAATAGCGGATACTTTGGATGAGGTACGAAACAATACTTAAAATCACTGAAAATTAATGAAAATAACCTGAGATCATGTTTCTAGAGAACGCACGTAAAATATCAGGGCTTTGAATCGATAGAGATGAAATTATGAGTGCATCAGGGGTATATATTCGGACCCTTATTATTTATATTATATTTCAACAACTCACCTTCAAAGTATCATTCTAACGCTATAATTTGAACGACTCCTCCTTCCTTAACAAGGGTGAAAATCAGAGAAAGCTGATGAATGACAAATTACTTATAATATCGTCCAAAAAAACAACAAAAATTAATAATGATAAAACACAATATATACCATTTCAGAGACGTCCATCACTTGAATCTACCTTGAAATTTTTAACATATCTACATATTACATTTTTGAATAACTGAGATAATCAAAAATGTAAAATACTACCTACCTGAAGATGCTACTGTGATAGCGAAACAATTGTTGTATTATAATAACAATAAAATTTGTGAAAATTAGAATAACCTCATTTAATATTATTTAAATCGGATTTAATATTATTTAAATCGGATATTCATCGAATAAAGACCGATTCAATTAAACAAAAAGTAAAATACATTAAAAATATATAAGAGGCAGTATTTTAATTTCCACAACAATTTTTAATTAAAATGAGTTTTCTCTAAGTAAAGACCGAATCAATCAAACAAGTAAAATACATTCAATGAGTAAATCCTCAATAAAGGTTCATATTCAATTTTGAATTTAAAACAGAATTATTCTGTAAAACTTCTACATAAATTATTTTTAAACAATGTAACCAAGATATCTAAAATAAATTTTGTTTCTATTTAAGTAGAGGTATAGAATTGTCAGTTCTCGTAAAACATTCCACAACATAAAGGAGTCTATCGAAAATGAAGGAAAATTGAGAGAAAGTGAATAACATGTAGTGTAGTGTTTCAATTGAATATTTTGATTGATAAATTCTGTACAAGAAAAAACCTATAAGACTCAATTATATCACACTTTGCAGTAAAGCTCTGTAGGAATGCAGTGTTATGAGGAGTTTCTAACCTATTAATTTCGAGAATTCTCCCGAACTCTTCAGATTGGCGTCTGGCGCAAGTCTGCCAATGACGCCTGTGATTGGTTCCACGTTGGAACGTCGATTGTCGGAACGCTCGCACCCTGCTTTACTTGAAGCCAGCGAGGACGGTGAGCTAGGTATTATCGAAAAGCGGTAGCGTCTTCTATGGGATACGCTGGGAATCTGTAGCAAATCATAGCGGAATTCTGGTCAAGGACGGGACACATCGCCACACACTCCCTTGCCAGCGAGCTTCTTTATGCTCACGGTATAGGGCGTTAGGATTTTGGCACAGAGCAGACCTCCGCTGAGCTGGATGCGGTGCCATCTCAAGCGGGGGTTTTACTGTGGAACGAGAATGGGAAGTTTACCTCGGAATGTTGGGTAGGATAGATCGAGGTCACCAATGAAGTTCTATTGGATGCGGTGTTATGAAGGAGCTTCTAACTTCTTAATTTCGGAAGGTAGCCGTTTCGTTCCAACTTGCAATCCGTGAACTCTTCAGATTGGCGTGGGTGCAAATCTGCCAATGATGATTATAATATTCATATTTTTACCTTATAACAAATAAACGAATCATAATTTTTATTTGCATAAGTTAAATGAGCAGATCAGTTCGAACAATAATTGTAAAAAATCGAATTTTTCAACATCACACTTCACATTGTCTACCGGTAAAAACTCCATTGTATTCAATGCAACTCAAGTTGAATGCATTGGGGAATAAACACACATTAAATTTAAAATAAATAGGAAGATATATCAATAAAACTTTCAAGGGGGAACTCCTGAACCTACCTATATGAGTAATTAGCAAAAATCATGGAAATTATACATTCTACTAATTAAAAAGCTTTTTTGAACTCATCGTTCAGCAACTTCCTTTTCCTACTTAACAAAATGAACACAAACGAACTGATTTCACGCGTAATATTAATCGTGAAATAATCACAGTCGTAGAGCGTAAATAATTTTGGTTTGAAATGAAATGGATTGTACTAATTGGAGTTTATTTAACACTACCTTTCGTTTCGAATGAAAAATGTTCGCATTGTAAGTTCCTTTGGCATATTTTTCTATCAATTAACTGAACGTTTCGAGGAAAGAAGTTCAGGTGAATGAAAACTTTTGTGTGATGCTTTTGTAGGTTTTTATTTCTGGAAACCCTATTTCGGAGAAATTACAGCAAATAATTTCGTTGGTGCAACCGATATGCTGGGTATAAAAAGTTATATTGGAAAAATCGTTGCGATCACTGAGAAAAGATCATGGGTAAGAATTTTATGGCATTTCAGTACAATTTGGCACGATATCTCTCTATACTTTTTGAACGGAATTAACAAATAATAGAAAACTATAAAAACACTGACATGAAGTCGATATTTTAAAATTTGGAATAATTTCTTAAAGAAGCTGCATACCGGGTGTTCCTAAATTGAGATACAAACGAATAAGGGAGATTCCTTCCATAAGTCCGTGAGAACATGAGCAACCCATATATCGAGCTTCGAGAATAAACCCAGTCGTTTCAAGTGGTCATAAACAATTGAAATCGATAAATTTAACTTCTCATTGATCTCACGTGTTGTTATTCGCCGATTTGCATCAACTAATGCCTCTATCGTGTCTTTATCAGCTTCAACCAGACTTCCGGAACGTGGTGCATCTTCGACATCAAAATTGCCGGATCGAAATTTTGCAAACCAGTTCTGGCACTGGAGTACTGACAACACATGGGTTAATTTATTTCTGGCTTGAACAGCATTTTGACCTTTTCTATAGTAAAAAAGTGAAATATGACGAAAATACTGCTTATTGTTCTCCATATTTAAAATACAATTAGATCCTCTGCCAGGAAAAAACGAAATTACTTTCCGAACAACCTACTTAATATAAATGAAATTAAATTTTCAAATTTCGAATCAGATTAATTCTGTAAAATCCAATACCAAAATTGAGCTCAAGTTTATGCAAGTCAGACTAAAATTTAATTTTTCTTCAACAAGGTTCACGTGAACGATTTCAGGGGCATTAGTTAGTCTTCATTTTCGAGATATAGGGTATTATAGTTTTATTTTTTTCAAAGTTTATTTCTCATTACATGTTCCGCATGTTTTAACATATCCAACTGGAATTTGGCAAAGAAATCACACTTTAAGGTTTACATCATATGACAAGTCACTTACCTGTGAAAATCTTCAGGGTGATGTTTTTTTTTGGAGCAAGATCCCCTCTTTCCTTCCAGAACTTCATTGTAGAGAGTACTTTGAAAAATTTTAAAAAAATCCCTTTTTTTTTAATTTTGCAGAAACTATAGGGAATAACTTTATCATGATCGGATGGTATGGTCCACTACTTTGTGAAAATGCATTTTGAAAATGGAATAAATAAGAAAATTATTTCGTGTAATACAACTTTTTAATTGTTGAGGATACAGTGACTCGAGTTTTATTTTCAAAGTGGCGTATAACAAATTGTGTTTCAGCGGTTTTATATATTTATGGAAGGCTACTCCTTGTGCGGAACTTCGAAAGTGGGAAATACCACAGGTGCGTCTGCTCGTTTAATAGTTTTACTGCGGGATCGTGATAATTGTGCGTAAACTTCTATTAATTCCAGGATCTCCAGTTTCTTGCCTTTCGCATCCAGATGTAGTATTTTAAGATTATTCAATTCTGGGAAAATATTACTCGTTTCACAAAAAAGTTTCGCAAAATTTAAGTTACCATTTCGCTGCTTGAATGATGCTTGATGTTCTTTGAAACTTTTCATCTAAGTCCTTCCGGTTTGTCCTACATTTACGCAATCGCACTCATGACAAATTGAGTTAAACTCCTGAATTTTTAAGCCGATTGATTTTCACTTAAACATTAAAGAGTAGGTTGGAAATTTTATATGAGGTTGTAAAAACTACTTTATGTTAGTTGTTGAAATTGTTTTTGGCGTAGCTTTTATGAAATTGGTCCCTAAGTTACAAATTCATTTTGAATCAATTTCACAATAGATAGCTCAAATAATTTCAACAACTAACATAAATGTTACTAACAAGACAAATTTATTTGTATATAAATATTACTTACTCCATTTTTATCACGATCGCACACTTTGATTTCTTCCACTTTCTTTCAGACTCAGCCAACTCAAATCTTATACGATCATGCAATATTTGCATGGGAAGATGGAAAAGTCCGGAGAACACATCGATTCATGGAGGTAGGTAGGTTCACACAAATCTTGTATTTATCTACCAGGTAAAGATGTATGAAAACGGTTTTTTTGTGAAATATACGAGTCTGTTGTTTGAAAATGATGAAAAGTATTTCATTCATTTTTTTTATTTATACACTTTTTCCATCTCTCCGACAGTTTATGAATGCCTCGCCAAAAGTTTTTCTTTTGAAGGGAACCAGTTATTGAGCCATTTTCGTTTATTTCCGTACGAATTGAAGCGCCATTCATTGAGAACGTGACCTAAGTCCATTTTAACCCCTCGTTCGTTTGCTTAAAATTCTGAATATTTATTCATTTTTCCTCACCTGTCACGATTCGATGGAGAAATTACTTTCTTTTATATCTGTGGAACAACATTCCACAATTGGTTTTTTAATTTTCTTGCTACCTTTCATTCAGTTCACTCATTTCCCCACTTTTTGAATCTTTTCCACAGCCTTAAAACGAATGGAGTCTGTTTTCTGTATTAAATTTAATTGATCTCCATTTGCAATTTCCAATCGTTTAATGTAATTATAATGTAAGCTGAAACTAATGAGTTAATATATTTTTTCAGATCTTGACTGTCGAAAAAGTGTATCGTAAAAGATTGCAGTGGCTTGCAGTTCACTCCAAAATGGATCTGGACAACATTATCGCTCGTACTTGTTTAGTTGAAGGTGGAATTGTGAAATACGAAGACGAAACGGTTATAACTTACATTGGCAGAACGGAAACTAATGGTTCTTTCTTTATTGGACCTGTATTTTCAAATGACTGGGTGCTGCTAGCAGGAATGCATTACATGAATGGGTGGGAAAAAAAACATCTCCAGATATACTATGAAGTATTAGGTTACAGGCCATCTAGTTCCCCTATTCATTGCCCTCCGCCAAAGTAACAATAATTCCTAATTTGAACATCATTGGTTGGTGTTGTGTATTACCTAAACGCCCCCAGCGTTGTGTTTGCAATATGAGTAGGTTACTAGACAAAATGAAAGGAGGTTCAAAGAATTCTTGAGATTATCAAGCAGAAATGATTTTATACACCGTTTAGAACTAACTGACATTTTTTTAATAGTACTGGATGACTTATATTCAATATAAGATCATATTTGATTCATTTTATTCTTTATTCTGTTGAATTTCTCCTGAGTTTTTTTATGACTTGAGTATAAAAGTGATCTTGGTTGAATACTCAAGGACAAAGTGAAGGAGTGTTTCAAAATTCCAAAGCAGAGTGTACGTTCATAGTCACATTTATTTTGATTAAATTGGGAAGACGGTGAAAACCCCAGTTATATAAATTGAAACCAAGATAAAGTCGCAAGATAAACACAAATATGTCTTCCAAAAAGAAGGGATTCTTACTTATTATTATTACCATACCACACATAATCTGTGAAAATTTTAATCAATATTTTTTGTTATATTTAAATGTTTCGGTTTATTATTTTCACGAATAATGAACCTTCACGATGGAATAAAAAGAAATAAAATCAAATTATATTATAAAATAATGAGAAGCGGTTTTTTTACTTGATAGAAGGATTATTGCAAACTTTAAGTATCAAAACACATTTAATCTGTTAGTCTCCTACAACAATAATTTCAAAACATTTTATTCAAAAACTTTTAGAATTAAATTAATGTCTTATAAGCACTGCTTATATTTAATAGACGTATAAATCATAAATCAAAACTCATTTTTAAGGACTCATTTAGAGGTACTTTTTGTGGTGGGGATTTAATTGCAGATTGTGCATGCCACGTGTTAACTGAAATGCCATTTCTGTTCAGTAGTGCATAGATAAAGGAATATATAGATTGGTCACTCGCCTACCCCCACCTAAACCTAAGTGTTTAGTTGATGCACCAGTCAATAGATAGCACTAACCATCAACATAGCATGATCGGTTAGCCATAATTGTAGTTAAAATGGTGATATATTTCGAAAAAAAGTGGTGGTTTTGTTTACGTTTTTTTATGGCCCAACCTCGGGTACATCTCATTCAAGCCAGAGATCCGTAAAAGGATCTCAGAACATTAAAGGAGAACTGGAAGTATAGGATGTGGTTAGATAGATCAGAGCTCAAAGGAAGGAGAACTGGAATTCATTGCACAACAGGTAAATCAGAAACAGATAGAGCAGATGACACAAGACTCAGTCCTACTGAGAAGATAAAAGAGAAGTAGAAAGTTGATTGCCATCAGGAGACGAATCAATCAAATATTTCCTTGGCGGTTCGAACGAAAAATTTTATGACATTTTGATATCTGAATAAAATATTTTCTACATGAAATTTTTCTGAATAGTAAATTTGTAAACAACCAGAATTTGGAAAAAGTAACATTCAAGAAGAGAATCATAATAAACAACGTATGGAAACTTACTAATACAATTATCGACAATTTATAATTTTAGTTGAGCTCGATAATTCTAACGAATCAACTAGGTGTTGTTGAATTCATGATGTCCTAACCGATTTCACTGTAATCATTGAATTTAATATCGAAAAACATCACAGTGACACACTCATAATTAATTCATACCGAATCCAATTATCTATTAATTCGACTAATGTAAAAGGAGCATTATTATTCATTTGATAATATTGAGTGGATTCGTTTTAGTTAGAACCTTCGACAAATTCAGTTGTAACCCCTAAGTCGATTGCATAATTAAATTGAATATTTAAATTTCCTCTCTTAAGGCGAGTAATACGGATTTGCAGACTCAATTAAAGATTAATATTGTTCTCATTGTGGAGAATCATCAGGACAAATCAATCTGCTCCTTCAATATTATTTATTTATTTCATTTAATTTACAACAAAGGAACGTAAACAGGTAAGTAGATACCCAAACTAGTGTCCAATAATTAACTTTGTAAATCTATGACTAAAGTGCCTTAGACTATGAAAAATTGAAATCAAGAAGAAAAAAATCTTGCGATGAAATATTCCAACGAGTTAAAACGAAATGCCAAAAAACGAGTGAAATATCGAAGAAATAACAAAATGAAAGTAAACAGACGATGTGAGGCAATTATTAATAGTGATATGAAAAACTTCCTTAAAATATTCTTCAAGGTATCCTCGCTATGAAAAAATTTATCAATATATCAACGATCTCTGAAATGATTGCAGCGATGTAGCATTCTGTAGATAGGGAAATTTTTAGCGCCGTTTGAGCACTTAAGAAGCAAATAGAAAGTAGATTCATTCATTATTCTCCATGAAAAATTTTTTTTTCATAGAGAATAATGAATTTAGTTGAATATTTATTTAGTTAGTTACTTGCTTAGTTAGTTTGTTAGTAAGTTAGTTAGCTAATTGGTTACTTTAGTTAGTTAATAAATTATTGAGTTAATTAGTTAGTTATTTTGTTAGTTAGCTAGTTGTCAATGAGTTAGTTGGTTAGTTATTTAGTTAGTTACTTAGTTAGTTTGTTAGTAGGTTATTTAGTTAGTTAGAGGGTTATTTAGTAGGTTAGTTATTAAGTTAATAAATTAGTTATTTAATTAGATATTTAGTTAGATAGTTAGTTAGTTAGTAAGTTAGTTAGACATTTAGTTAGCTAGTGAGTTAGTTATTTTATTAGTTATTTAATTTCTTAGTTAGATTGTTAGTTAGTGAATTAGGTAGTTAGTTAGTTATTTGGTTAGTTATTTAGCTAGTTACTTTAGTCAGTTAGTCAGTCAGTTAGGTAGTTAGTTAGTTAGTTGGTTAGTTAGTTAGCTAATTAGTTAGTTAGTAAGTTAGTTAGTTAGTTTGTCAGTTAGTTAGCTAGTTAGTTAGTTTATTAGTTAGTTATTTAGATTGAATCGCCCTCTACATGGAAATTTATTTCATATATTTTAATTGAATAAAATTGTTCAGAATATTTTCTCAATTTATTAGTTTACTACAATTTTTTCGCTGATACTATGGCTTCGTCAGGTTATGCTTTTGAACTTACTCATAAAAAATAGCAACTTCACATCTTATACATTATGGTTTAGGCGAAAACTTGAAAAAAGGGGGCTGAAATAAGAGTTATGAAATTAGATAATTTTAAATATAATATAATATAAAAGGGATAGAAATAACCAAACAAAAATATTCAACAAGGGAGATCTGTGGACACCCGTTTGGACTGTTGAGGTAGCACTCAACGCTGCTCCGCTCACAAAATATTTTTCCGATCCCCAAGATATTTGTTCGCGTTACTATTCTGCTTTTAAATTTAATATCGAATAGAATTGTCGTTTGGAGAATATTGAGAAAATATAATTTCGAATGTCAATAACTGCGTAACCATTGAGCTAATTCCGCCCATAAAAACAAACTCAATCGAGGTATTTAGGACCTCAAACCCATCCTGAAAGTTTCAAGTCTCTAGTTTTTTGCATCTCATAGCGCTCAACGCTGCTGCAACCCACATATATTGTTTTGAGTTTCTAACATACTATCCTTGCGAATTTTTATAAGAACATGTGTTTGATTATTATACACCTAAGTATACTAAATTTCATTAAAATCGGATCAGTTGTTTCGGAACTATTGGAAAAATAAGAAAAAATTTGAAATGTGAATGATTGAGGAATCATTGGACTTGTTTGGCCCACAACCGAATTTAGCCCTTTAACTCTATGTGAAATTAACTGAGTCTTTTATCCAGCTTGCATTGTGTTTCAGCCATTGACCTAAAATATGCTGGATATATGTTTCGGATATATCAGAAATTGGATTTACAAAAATATAGAAAGCCCTAGTGATGTTTATTCTGCAATAAATCCACTTTTTGTACCTTGCTATTATCTGGGATTATCGCCCTACAAAATAAAATGTTCACCCCAACAAAAACATCACATTCATTATTCTACGTGGGCAAACGTCTTTACTCTGATAGTTGTAATTGTAAATGTATGTTCTATTGTTTGGAATACACAACTCACTGGCGATGATAATCAAAATTTCAAGCAAAAATTGATGTATTATCAAGAAATGGCTGCTGGAGTATTCTCTTTGTGCGGAATGTTGGTTCTCAGTCTATTTTCTAAGAAATTAATGCAAATATTTCCCATTATATATGAAGCGGACGAATCTATGAAAGTTTTACTTGTTTGGATGGATCATAGGTAAGTACAAACAAATATATGATTTTGCAAAAACTAGCAAGAAAATACAAAGTTCCTTAGTTAATTATAAGCGTTACATATGGATCGGTGGATAAAGAAATTTTTTAAACACAGTTTATCATTCATCTCTTCAGGGTTTAAAAAAGATGGCGAAAGTTTTTTATTGAGAATAAAAAATTGCGAAAAGTATTTTTGAAATATAAGTAGGTATTGAATATAATAATCATTTCGTTTCAAGTGAGATTATTTTTTGTACCAAGGTGGATCATATGTAAACCGGACTTTTTTACGGATCTCTACGTGGTGCTATGATATGTGTTGGAAGGGATTGTCTTGGTCAGAAGAGGATTACGCTCCAGTTCACCACAGTTGATTCGGCGTCAGTAACATGATGTCTGAACAACATATATCTGTTGAACAACGTATTATTATAAAATTTTTATCGCGGGAAGACGTGAAATATTCCGTCGATTCACTCTACAGTTCGCTAAGAAGATGATTTCAAGAACTCAAGACTATGGATGGAACAAAAAAATTTTAAGTAGCCGTGGAGCAATAGAAAATGTGAGTCATGCCCGTCGATCGTGAACAAGTTTTATTGACACGAACATTTGTGCGATCCGTGAGCTGATTGAAGCTGACCGGCGACTTGCAGCACACGAAATTGGTATATAAGTAGGAATATCATATGGAAGTACTGAATCAATCATCTCTAATGTGTAAGATTGTCGAAAACTGTTGGCAAGATAGGTTCCTGACCTACTAACCAAAAAACACAAAGCGCATCGTTTGTAGTGTGTGGAAGGCTTTTAACGCGATATCGAAAAGAGAGTGATGATTTCTTGAGTCACATTGTCATCTATGATTAGACGTGTATGTATCATGATACTCTAGATTCTAGGGTATGGAATCTAAATAGACATACATGGAGTGGAGACAACCTGGAAGGGCCCCACTTTGGAAAGCCATAATCCGTCTGCCTGCGGGAAAAGTTCTTACAACTGTTTTTTGGGATGGCAAAAAAGCGTACTGCTTATTAATTTCCTCCATGAACAACGTACAATCAATGCTGAATATTATTGCAAGTTCTTTGATCAGGTGAAACTGGCTTATCGAAGAAAAAGACGAGGCACATCCATCCGAATGATTCTTCTTCACGATAACACTCGACCACACACAGCAGCTTCGATCCGAGAAAAATTGAAGAAATTTCATTGGAAAATATCCGAACATTCACCCTAGAAGTTAGACATGCTCCAGTTTGACTATCACATATTTATTCCACTCAAAAAAGAATTGGGAGGACGCCGTTTTCACGATGACCAAGGAGTGAGCAGTTAGTCGAAGACACGACCTTCTACATAACCCTCGATAATGACATTAGAAAAATGTCTATTCGTTAGAAAAAATATATTGATAAAAGCGGAGACTATGTAGAAAAATAAATTTATTGAATATTAGGGGCTTTTACTCGATGTAAATCCATATCAAATGAAATAAATAAAATGAATAATTTTTTTTATAATACATATTTATTTATTTCCACACTCCGATTTATATTTGATCCACCCTCGCATATATATATATATATATATATATATATATATATATATATATATGAAATGTTTGTGATTTCATATTTTATTAATGTTTTTTATTCGTTGTTGTTCACTAGGATAGCTCGGTATGTTCATATTTGTATTTTGCCACTCTTTAAACTAAAGTTAAAAATAAAATTTTGAAGATTCATAAATATTAAATAACTTGAAAATATAATTTATTAGTGTCAGAAATTTGAAAAAACGTTCCAAAGTGCATTTTATCATCCATTGGTTTCACATTTTCTCCCTTCGTTTTTTGTACTCTTGAATTTTCCACTTGCAGAGAAACCTACATGAAAATATTAATAACAATAGTCCTAATGGTGATATATATTTTCCTGGGTACGACCTGGCTGATTCTTGAATGGACTGATGTGGTAACGCCGTTGTTCTTTCGTGATAACGTTGCTGCTGACATCATAAAACTCATGATACCGTACTTTTTAACAATAATAATGGAATTATTATATTGCCATTATCTTGGTTTACTCAGGTCAAGATTCCAGCTTTTGAATAATTATCTGAGAACTCTGATACTTCGAGAAAAACCCTCTTTCAATGGTGAGTTTCGAATTAACTGGTGTATTTAACAGATCAAATTTTTCGGATAATTCAAAGAAGTCAGTAGGTCAAATAATCCGTTACGGCATTTACAGCGGGTGGACATGTTCAATTGATATCCGAAATTTACACAAAATTGAAAAAAGTCACAATTCCTTTCGTTGATAGCAAATAATAAAATATTGTACGGGAAAGAAAATGCTTTTATTAATTAGATTGGTGTTTCGAAATTCGACCTCTACCTGAATTTTTTTGCTCGTGATGAATGTTCAATTCACTCACTGGAATTTATTGAACTTGGAATTTTCAGACGTCAAGTGTGTGCTTCTATATAATTTTAACACTTGTATGATTGTACTTATGGTGTTTTTTGATGTTTATCAGTATTTTCAGGATGGACAACAAAAACAGTATCAACAGTATCCCCACTGATAATGGAAAAGACCCAGTTAGCAAAGAAAATAACAGATGCATTAGATCCGGCTTTCGTTGTGGATCACATAGCTGATTTGCACATCAAACTTACCGACAGTGCGCATGTGATAAACAAGACATTCGCATTACAGCAACTGTTGAAATTGGCCATTACTTTTGTAAGCATAGTCTCAGCTTTGTACTTCATAGCCATCTATTTCTCTAATCCAGAGACCAGAAGTTTGGACGTTCTCTTTGTGATATGGGCTTTATCGAATGCCCTGGAAACTTTGGGCATTGTTTATGTGACGAGCGAGACATGCGAAGAGGTAAGATTTAGCGACGAGCAGAATCAAGGAAGTATTCTTGAGAATTCGCGGATATTATATAAAGTAGTCAAAAGAAAAAAAATCATGTGGTGTATACAGCACGTATTTATTATTTTTTATCTGCTTCAATATGAATCCTTCTTCTTACCTTCACATTAGGTGATTTTTCAATTCCTACTGTGGAAAGTTCAAAAAAATGTATGAATATTTCGAATGATATTAACGGCAGAAATATTGTCCAAAAATTTGAATGAAGCTATGGTTAATAGAAGGTTCTTTGGAATTAGCTTTGTATAATTCGTAACTAAAATCGAGCCATCGAACCAGAATAACCTTATTTAAATTTTATTTAAAATTGAGCCGAATGGGTATTGTGCAGTTGGATGCTTGTTGTTTACATCATCAGTTCCAGCTGTAATGCCCAACGAATGCAACGAAGATGTGAACCTTTAGGAACGCCAGAGTTTTTACCAAACATTAGCGCCATCCACGCACGTGAATACATATCACAGTGTTATCAACGAGCTAATTGAAATAGTGTACTGTACGTAAGAATACGAAGTACTAATAAAAATGAATGAAATAAAATGTGGAATGAAATAAGACACAAATTCCTTCCTTATCAACTGAAACGAACTTTATAGTTTTCGTATCACCTTCTCAAGAAAATTTTTGTCTGTGGTTTCTTAATCAGATTTTCACTTTTTATCCAATAAAACATCCTGTATGTTTTACATACTTAATAATGAATACATTAAAACATTTATTTTATAGATTTGATACCTTCAATACATAAATAATGAATATTCGAGTCATACTTGATAAAGGTTTGCTTGAATGAAATCAAATATTGGTCAATACCATAGCACATACTCCTTATTAATCAATTCGAAATCTTAAAGTTTCCAGTCCGGTCCTGTTACTTAGCACTTTAAATCGAAGAGATATTATGTTTATGCTTTAAACACGATTGTTATTGGTTATATTATGCGAAATCTTAGTTCAGTGTAAACAATCCTGTGATAAAACCACTTTCATCAACTTAATGAGAGACACCGTATATAATATTCTAACATTTAATATTTGGAGCGTACAAACAAAATGCAACGAAAAGACATTCCTTACGAAATTCTTGATATACGCGAGTGTTTTAGTTTAGTGATTGCAGAGATGAACACTTTTCCTGCATTTACATTGACACATGTTGTTCATCCAGGACGTATGCTCGCTGACGCTGGCTACGAGGGGCGTTCAATGTATTTTCGGTATCGAGGTGATTTGCTAATGATGTGATTAATCTAATTATCTCATTTACTAATGATACTACCTAAGTGGAAGACGACCAGAATGACTGACGCCACAATGATGAAGAAAACCGCGCATCGCGCCGTTATAAAGTTCCTCACTAATGAGGGAAAAAGTCAAAAAATCATTCATGACGAGATGGTTGCTGTTTACCAAGACTGTGCCTTGTCGTTATCCACCGTTCAAAAGGGGTCAAGTATTGAAAACGACCCTTGCTCGGGCGCGACCGTTAGCGGTACCACTGAAGAAAATGTGAAAACAGTTGAAAAGCTGGTACTAGAAGATGCCAGAATAAAAATCAAGATGTCAGCAGAGATGACAAACCTATCCGTGAGTACCATACATGATATCCTTTATGACCATCTTAACCTCTCCAAGGTCAGTGCTAGATGGGTACCGAGAATGCTCACTGCACCTCAGACGCAATTGCGAGTCGAGTGCTATAAGAAGTTTGTAGAGCTCTGTGGAGAAGACCCATCAACTATTTTCAACCAGCTGATGGGTTAATCACCATGACCCTGAGAGTAAACAAGAATTCATGCAGTGGAATAATAACGGTGAAGGGTACACAGCCCTCAAAGAAGTTCAAAGTCACCCCATCCGCTGCAAAAATAAACTACGGTCTTTGGGGATTTCAAAGGTATTTTATTCATTAAATACACCGGAAAGGACGAAAGCATTACAGCAGCATCATATGCAACCACTTTGCGTAATATAAGCAAAGCAATTAAAGAAAAAAAGCGAGGAAAACTGGTTCACGACAACGCGCCGGTTCACAAGGCCCGCATGGCGAAGGCTGCTGTGCAGGAATATGGCTTTGAAGAAATTACTCATCCTCCATACAGTCCAGACTTGGCACCATTGACTACTTCCTATTCCCAAATGTGAAAAAATATCTTCGTGGAAAGAGATTTTTCGACGATGAAGAAATGAAGGTAGCAATTAATACCTTTTTTGTGGAGGAGCCGGCAAAATATTTTTTTAAAGTTTAGAGAAGCTTATTCCTCCATCTAACAAATGTATTGAAGTTCTAGGGGACTGCATTGAAAAATAGAATTTTTCGAAAATCTCCTGAGTTTTCTTTCATGCCTATACCGAGAATACATTGAACGTCCCTCATGACAGAACCAAACTTGAATTGCAGGGAATCGAATTTTACTGAAAGAGCTTCCAGCACCGTGTACACTTGCATATTTTGTATAGGCCATTCTTCTTGAAATTGTTTATTTTGAGCAGGGCCGTCTTTAAACTATTTGAGGCCCTGGGCACATTAGGATCATGGGGCCCCTATGACCTTGAGAAAAGACTATTTAGTTACAATAGATAAAGAATGGGGCCCCCTAAGGGGGCCCCATTCGATCGCGGGGCCCTGGGCACGTGCCCATAGTGCCCAGTGGGGAAGAGGGGCCTGATTTTGAGGAGTTCTAATATGTTCCACCAGGCTTTATCATGAGAAAGGTTTATAAGCAAATTCATAATATATACTCAAATCCAGAAACATAGACACAGATACAAATCTTCTTTCCAAACAAATTATCATAATCAAACAAATATTTGCAGATATTCAAAAATTCACACAATTGAGGATATATATATATACCTAAAAATAACAGCTGTTAAATTTATAACATATTTTATAACAACTTTGTAACTTCTATGTTATGATCTATGTCTAAGATTTTAACCTAAAAGTGTCACATGTTTATTTAGTTAGTTGTTAGAAATGTGAATCGAGAAACCCGAAGAAATAGCATTGTTTTTGATTTCTTCCAGGTTAGTGAGCTATTTCTTTGAATGTTATTATTTTATTTTGTGTATGTGATTCTCTTATATTTTAAACTGAAGAAAATAAAATCTTCCAGAATCAAGACATCAAATCGTCTATTTCTTCAATTATAAAAATAAGAATTGATTACATTCTTATATATATAGATTGAGAGTATATATTGACTCTAAAGAAAATAATCCACGCAAATTATAAATACGTAAAAATGCGTCATTTTTCAGTTTGGTATTTTGGTTTGATAAACTTGTTCATCATTTTCAAATGCTCTTCACCTCCCCATAGACATTTAGTCAGTTCTTTTTCACAAGTGAACATTGCATTTAGTCGATACTCTTCTCTTGAAGTATTCACAAGTCGTTTGAATGACCGTATAACATTGTGATGATGTTTGAGATATTCTTTCAACCAAATTAATGCATCTTTCAAATGACACTTCGAAGAGACTACTTTATCTGCCAGACCTAACGTTATGCACTCTTCAGCCGTCAAGATCTTTGATGTTAAGAACAGATTCAGTGCCTTACGATATCCAAGCTTCTGTATTAACCTGAAAAAAATTCATCGTATCAACATGACAAATCTCGAAAATTTCAGTCTGTGATAAATGTGTAAGTATTTTTTTTAAGCAATAACAACAATAATCTTTTATGGAAGTCATTTCGTGATACAAGGTGCTTATTGAAAAAAAACAATATTTCAATTTTATTGTAATAAGGTAAATACCTATGTTCTGGTTTTTAAGGATTCTACGAATAAATATGAAGGGGAAATAGTGTCGATCTTAGGCTGGTGTGCGGGCCTAAATTCTTGCCTTCTATTATACTTCGTTCAATTTCGAAGAAAGCGAACAATAAGTAAAAAAATTTCAAATTTGAACTCACTTCGTTCCTCCTCCCCAGGCTGTTGTGATTCCCAAATTTCCTTGCACAAAGCCATACTTAACATCATCACTAACCAAAATATAATCACAAAATGTTGATATCTCTGCTCCCCCTCCCAATGTCGGCCCATGAGCTAAACAAACCGTAACAATTTCCAAGTTATTCAGACGTTGTAAGACGTTCATCATCCAAATGCTCATGTTTGAGGCATTATTTGGATGAACATTTCGCTTTACGAAATTCAAGTCACCTCCAGAGCAGAAGTTCACACCTTTTCCACAAATGAGCAAAGCTTTACCTTCATTCCATTCCTCTAATTGCTGGATGCAGGACATGAGATCTACCATCATCTTTCCTAAAACACGAATCAATAATGTAACATAATAATAATAATAACTTTATTTCTGCAACATATACATATGACTTCTTATGTAGATATAAAGATTCTAATAGAGCCAGGAATAAGAAGCAAAAACTCTAGAAATTAAAATACAAATTTGTTTTGAGCTATTTGCTATACAATTTTACAGTTTAACACAAACAAAATAAACTATTTTTCTTGTTTTTTAACATACCTACTTATACATTACATTGAAAATAACGAATGAACTGAAACACGCATATCAGATATGAGGACGGATGCACCCACACATTTTACAATGCAAGACGCCTAGTTTCTATCAGATCGTGAAATCTCTTTCTGGGCACTGACAATATAAATCTTTTTATTTCTTTTTTATAACCACATTCTTGAGCATTTTTATAACCATATTCTTGAGCATTTTAATTGATTTTGGAATTGCGTTTTATATAGTTCGCGCAAGGAAAGGGTAACTCTTTTGTGTAAGGCTCATCAGCATTAAAGGGGCCTTATTATGGTTTCGTGCACGAGTCACATATTTTCGTACGATACCAGGAACTCGTCCGGGGGTGCCTAATAGCAGCTTGTAAGTAGTAGGGTTATCTTAAATCCCGCACTTTCGATTCCTGGAACAAAGCGTCGGTTCCATAACGTTTAGGTCTCTTGAATATCAACTTTCAGATTCTGTTCTGCAGAATTTCCAATGACTCGGTATGGTCTATAGACGGGTCAATTTATACCTAAAAAAATGATCAAATAAAGAAAATTCCGACAGAGCCAAATTTTCGTAGAGACCTTAGGTTTACCACAAGGAATAAAGTGTCAAAAGTCCCAATCTGTCCCATGTGCGCTAAGGGACTTATTCGGGGCCCAAGGTCAAAATTTTAGGTTTTTTGGATTTTTTCTCGAAAACGGTAAGTTTTATCGAAAAAGTATTTCAGAGCAAAATTGTAGATATTAAAATACTCTATAAAAATGGTCCTTATGATTTTTTCTCTAAGACCCACTATTTCCCATATATTGCGCTTGTAAGAATCACGTTCTACATAATATGCACACATTTCCACACCACCTGTGAAGTAGTATATTCGGCGCGTTTTTTTTAACGTGGTAAAAAGAGAAAAGTTTTCCAAATTTTTTTTAGTTCCTGTCATAATCTGTACTTTTGTGCCTATTACTTGTACAAAATAATTTCGATGTTTCACATCTCTCAGCGTCCCGTGACGGCTTACAACTTTTTTTTGCATTTTTGCTTGCTTGAGTACTTAAATATGTATAAACGTGGCATATGTGTGCATACTATGTAGAACAAGATTCTTACAAGCGCAATATCTGGGAAATAGTGGGTCTTAGAGAAAAAACCATAAGAACCATTTTTATAGATAATTTTAAGATCTACAACTTTACTCTGAAGTACTTTTTCGATAAAACTTACCGTTCTCGAGAAAAATCCAAAAAACTTAAAATTTTGACCTTGGGCCCCCAATAAGTCCCTTAGCGCACATGGGACTGATTGGGACTTTTGACACTTTAATCCTTATGGTAAACCTAAGGTCTCTACGAAGATTTGGCTCTGTCGGAATTTTCTTTATTTCAATTGTCTAAATTGACCGGATTGCTACGAGTATAGATAAATAAGAATTATATTCTTATTTATCTATATCTACGAGAGCGAAATGCAGCGTTTTCAACTACGGCGTAGGTAGTACCCAGGTAAGAAACCCAAACTTGTTTGACAAAAAGTGTAATTTATTGGTTAAATACTTCAAATGTGACTGAAAGAATTTTGTGAAAATAATAATAAATACATTTTAAACAGAAATATTCAGGTATTTTTGGGTCCCACTTTCGTATCTTTAGATTTTTAGGTGGTTGTTTCCTCTACATCAAAATATATTTTTACATGCTAAAATATTCTTACCAGTAATTGAATTTCTCTTTTCAGTATGATCTAGCCATATTATTGCAATTCCTATTTCCCAATAAGTTTTATCCAAAAAGACCTGTCCTCCAGCAAATTCAAGAAGATCTTTTTTCACCTTTTCGTGATCAAATACCTCTTCGTTCATAATTCTTGAGAATATTCTGAAAACTGTATGGAATAACGATATATGTATCTACTCATATTCATTGATTTAACTATTTCGGCCGTTATAATTGAGTAACTGATCAAAACTAAAACGGGTTTTGTTTTATCATTTTCACCAGTTTGAGGATATGTTAAAATTTAAATATTAAAACAGAATAATCAAATAATCTAATTAAATAATATATGAAAATAACAACAACCTTCTGAACAAACAAAAGTAATTGTATTATATTCCTCTTATCAATTTTTTTAAAGAATTGGTATGAACGCGATCTTGTACTGAAAACCTATCAGCAATAAAACTAAAATTGTTTTAGAGAACATTAAATTCTTAGTAGCAAAAACTGTTTACCTTATACTCATTTAAGTTAATCTACTTACCTATCGTAAACACAAAACAACAGAACTACAACGAAAAAATTATTAGAGGAAATTGAAGACTGTCCTGCATTGCACCAAGAAAAACCATCATTTCCCGCTTCACATTAGGACTCGCATTTTCCTCACGACAATTCCCAGACCCATGAATTACATTTACTCGGAAATCATCGTTCAAGTCGAAGTCCGTTGAAACACTATACATTTTTTGATTTGAATGATCATTTGACCTTCCAATATCATGGAATAAATTTGGAATAATAAGCTCATTGTAAACTTCGATATTTTCATTCGGAAGCAGTGACGTACAATTCAAAAACTACGAATTTTAGACCCAGATTTATTATTTAAAATTGAATTAATGTGTATACATATATAACTATATATTTCCATTTTCCGTTAAAGAAATGTTTTTTTCCGCGGCAAAATAGTATTATATAAGGAGCATGAGGTATGGTAATAGAAAGTTCTAGAAATCGAGACAGTGTAACATACATCTGTATAACAATTCTGTACTCAAACAAAATCGGCAAGGTTTCGTAGATCTTTTAGTAGGCTATTTTTCCTAAAATGTTTTATTCTGATGAGTAATACCGCCTGTGAAAGAAGGGCTAACCTTTGAGAATTGAATTCAACTTTATAGGCTGATATGGTTGATTTTTGGTGGAGTGGTTGAATTTAATGAATCCTTAAAAAACACTGACCTTGAAAATGACCTGTATGAATATTATTTATTTTAATTGACCCCTTATGTTGTAGGCTAACACATGTCCAAGAATTCTTCATAAAATAAGAAATAACAGTGACAATGAAGCGCTCCAGGATACTGTAAGATAATATTTTCATGAATTAAAATTTTTTCTACAACCACTATTAAAAGTAGTCTGTTTAACTTTACTTATCAGTATCAAAAAGAATGGTGTCTTGACCACTTTCACAAAATAGTGTCTAGCATTTTCATTTTATCGCAATCGTAATGGGCTCAGCTCAAACGCATTAACTGACTTCGATAACAATCACTTTTAATTATTCCACTGGGTGTTGACGCCTCACAAAACCGAGAATGATCCAGATGCTTCACTTGGTAATTTTATCAATGAAATTATCTACAGTGTGAGTCTTTAAATAAAACATTAATTCCAATCATAAATTCCTTTCATCAAATAAAATCCTTTTTGATTTATCTTTTTTTAAGATTTGGCTCGGGTGAAAGGTTATAAGCTTTTAAAGATTTTTTGAGTGATTTCGCAATGTGCCGAAACATTTCGTTGAATGTGTTTGTTTGGAGTTTTGTGACAAAAAATAATTTTATTGAATACACAAAGAAATAAATTTATATTTGATAGATTCGGTCTTCACTTGGTGGAAACTCATTTTAATTAAAAAAATGTATATATGACAGTAATTTATTTCCACAAAAATGTTTATACTAATACAACAATTGTTTCACCACGATGTGGCTTCTTCAGGTATTACCTATTACCATTACCATTATGTAATACCTGAAGAAGCCACATCGTGGTGAAACAATTGTTGTATTAGTACAAACATTTTTGTGGAAATAAATTACTGTCATATATACATTTTTTTAATAGAAATACATTTGTTTACAACCGAGAAATTACAGATAAAATAAGTAATAAACATTATTTCATCATACATGAACTCTAGATGACCAAAAATCAGCATTTTTAAGGACAATTTCAAAATTTATTAAAATTTTTGACCTTTATAAACTTTGTGGAGCAGTTTAAACGGGATGTACTACTCAAAACTTTAACCATTCGATAAAATTCATGAGTGGCATTCAGTAATCGCTAATTAAATCTTTGGTTTTCTTCCGAATGGTTTTATATACCTATTGGCTTAAATTTAATTTTCAATAATTCAAGGGCTACATGAAGAAATAAAAGGGAAAGAAAACCGCAAGTTGCATTTATCAACTTATTTGCCAAAATTCTCTACGAGTCGACGATCAAGTCACTACTACGTGTCCCGTTGGCCCGATGCAACAATTTCTGAACAATACCAGCTCCGAATATCCAAGTCGCTAATGCCATAGATAAACGAATAAGTCTCGTCTATCTATGGCTAATGCGACACCTTGTCGCATTACCTCCTAATCATAGATAAACGAGAAGTATTCTCGTTCATCTATGGTAGAGCATAATCTTTGAATCTCTATCTCCTACCGCCATCTATAGGCGAATCTAGGAAGTGAAGTTGTAAACCTTATTAATGTGTGTTAAAGGTCGTGACGCCAAATTAATGCTTACAAATTTTTATAAGGATTCACTAGAAAAATCAACTTTAAATAATGGTTGTAGAAGAACTAAAGCTACCTGTTTTGTTTCAAACTCTAATATTCACAAAATTAATTCCAACCACACATTAACTGTGCTTTCAATTAAAAATGGATCTGCATGGAACATATCTACTTTTCAATTTATAGATCGAAATTTATTCCCTTCAAATGTATCACAATCGCCTCGTATTCAGCGTTATGGGCCTGTTTCCTTTGGACTATTCTCTTCTATACACAGTAAGAGATTACATTACATCATTCCGTGATTATTGTGTGAATTGTTTCAAATTTCCAGATGGCAGCTGGCATAACTACATATCTGGTTATTCTCATTCAGTTCAATCCGAAAGATTTCTCTCCTGATGCAAATGGAACTACCGCACTTATTCCAACAACTACTTGAACTATTCACAGTTAGACATAAATTGAGTAGAATGTGATAAGCATATTGGGTTTGGAATCATTGTATCTTTTATGTGTAATGAAGCTTTAAAAACATCACGAATCCATCTGCAATAATTAGTAACCATAGTGTAACCAACTATAAATATATGATTTATGATAGATTGGACCGTTGCTTGGTAGAAATCAGTTGTAATTGTCATTATAAAATAAAACACTTGTTTACATTTTCTACTTTATTTTTGGTATTGACGTACGTTTCGTCTTTGCTAGAAAGACTTCATCAGAATACGAAGTAACAGTTCCTTTCTAGCAAAGACGAAACGTACGTCAATACCAAAAATAAAGTAGAAAATGTAAACAAGTGTTTTATTTTATAATGACAATAAATATATGAATTATCAAAACAAAAAATACACAAGAATGTGCATTCTCGTTTATCTATGTAAACAGGCTTTGTCACTAGCACTGCGTACTGTATTTGAGCTCAATAATAAATAAAACATAGAAAAATTTTACTGCTTCCATCGAATATTAATCAATGGTTCAATATGTGTGCACTGAGAAAAAGTCACTTCAAGATATAATTTTTCACGTATTTCAACTGGTATTCGAAAATTTGAAATTATTTTAACTTTAAAATATGTAGATTTGAGAATACGTAAATTATATTTGAAAAATGAGTTTGTCAAAATACGGCTTAAATTATTCTTTGCTTCTTCTATAGTCTGTCAAAATTGACTTCATGTTTGTAAACATTGCAAGTAAACGTTTGTACTTTGACATTGAAGTTTGAACTCGCAAGATATATTTTAAAATTTAAAGTCGTTTTGTTACGGTGCAGTTATGTTGAAAACTCTCAGATTAACAAACATTAGAATGAATCGCTATGTAACTACAAATAGTCGAAACCTAACTTATATTCAAGGACAAGAACCCGAACCACATGTAAGGGAATATTTCTATTATATAGATCACCAGGGAATGGTAAGAAGACGAAAAATACTTGATAAGTCTTAATCGTATATCAGTTATTTCTAGACGACTCCAAAATGAAAAATTTCACGTCCTGTGTCAAGGAGAAGAAGTTTTTGAGATTCTTCTTCAACCAATTAAAAATCAACAATACAGATAGATATAAAGAATTTCCTTACATATCAAAGTGTGGAAAAGAAAGAAATTTTGTAAGGTGTGACGACTGCCCATTTGTTTTCACGCATATTTTAGAGAAGATATCTTCAGAAGGTCACCCAGAAATACATTTGGCACATAATCATGCAGATACTTTATTGACATTAAAATTTCAGCCCGATAAAGTTGTGATGATTCCAGAAACAGGGAGAGTTTATCATCCTGCTCCCGAACAAGCTGGTTCGGTAGGATTAATACGGTCAAAGTTGGCCATCGAAATGAGTAAATTTTTTCATTTTGCAAATGGAGATAGCAATCCGCCTACGCAATTCACTTTTATGGGCAAAAAGTATAAGTTGGACAATGAGTGGTATCAGAAGAAGCATCATTCAGTTATATAGTTAATATTTAATTTTGTAAACTATTCATCATGGAAAGTACACAGATTTCATGACTATAAGTTTCTGACTTGAACTATTTGCCCTTATATAGAACTGTTTCGTCCGAAGAATGTTTTTTTTTTATATCAAAATATATTCATTTTTTCACACTGTCACAATTTCATGGAGGGATGACTTTCTTTCGTGTCCCTCGAGCAGCATTTCACAAGTGGTCTAACGATTTTCGTGCTTCCCTTCATTTCAGTTTACGCGGAATCAATTTTTCCACGTTCTGAAACTTTCAAACGAATGGAGATGGTTTTCTGCGTCACTTTCAAATGATTCGTTAGTTTTTGTTGAGTTTGAGTATCATCTTCATCGTGTAAGGATCGCAGTTAATTATTTCGGTGGTTCCCCACTCTCTTTGTTTCTAACATCAGAGTCACCACTTTTGAATCACTTGAAACACTGTGTTTTACGAAGGGTAATTCTGAAACTAGTCATAAATTTGAACGGGTTCATAAACAATTTTGAATAGGGCAATGCTGTCATGCAACAGAAACAATAACAGTGAACCCAAAGTTATATATTTCTTTTGATCCTATTCAGCTGCACTAATAACATAGCTATAATGAATTAAATCAAATGCGGCTATGTTTTCTAAATAAAATAGAGTACATAAGCTATAATGACGAAAATTCTTCACATTGGAATAGTGCATAGAGAATTTTTCGAAGCTAGTTAGAATCATCCAGTGTCCAATGAATGCAACGTAGTCGGACATTCATAGGAATGCTAAAATTCTACTTAAGACCAGCATCATCTTAATACCTCTTTTTGTAAAAAATATTCGTCGTTAATTTGATTGATTGAGATATAAATGTTAATTACTGGGATCACTGCGTAATATGATATGATTTGTACATGAGGAAAATTTTCTTCCTTATTAACTGTCTAAGTAATCAGAAATACAGTTCATTGCTTGAATTACCTTGATGAGGTATGATGTGTATGTGTATTCATGTGCATTCGGTGGCGTTAATGTTTGATAAAACCTTAATGTTCCTATGCAGGGCGAATATAGTGAGCTATCCCGTAATAATACGGGATAGCGCACTATATTCGCCCTGCATAGGAGTACTCTAAAGAATGCTAACCTTTTTTATCGTGGTCATCTAGTGGAGAGAGAATTGTGTAAACAAACCACATTACACCCAACAAGAGCAAGGAAACAGTGACTGTAGGTTCAAATATTCAAAACACAGTAACACCTGAATAATATATCTTTATTAGTAATATTGAAAAGCAACAACCCTCAAATAACGGAAACAAACATTTATCAGCCTGCTGTTATATCTACTCTATTCAGTGGTTTGTAAAGCTACACAGTGAACCCAATAACATCCTGGGTCTAAATGACTTATTTCTACATATCGTTAGGTCGGTAACTTGCTCGAATCAGATATCATTCTTATACAGCGGAAGGGGTTAGAAGGGACAGGATACAGTCGACATGCACTCTCGGTAATCAGTGCAGAATCTAACAAGTTACAAAGAGTAAGTTTTGGACAGTAAGGTGGGTAACATGCTATACTCACAAAATCTCCTTGAAGAGGGATTCGAATATAATTCGAGTCGACCGGAAAAGTTACTATCAAATGAACTGTATCTGGCCTAGTCGGGGTGACCAAGGCTCAGATATTACTATAGAACGAACCGAAAACTACCTGATGGGTCACCAAAATTAATCCTGGAGGTATCACCTTGGAACAATGACCTGGCAATCGCTCACACATTCTCACAGTAGCGTTGCATATCTGGAGCTAATAACTGTCTCTATATGATACGTTCTGCTCTACCAGGTTCATAAGGAAAACAATCTCTCAAAGTAAGCGGCTACATGCATATGGCAAATATGTAACACAAACTGACTAGGACATTATAAAATAGATACAGTACCTCCATCACTTGGGTGTGTTAATGAACGTTACAATAAAAGCAAACAAAGAAATAAGTAACCGTGGGATCACACAAATTAGTTACATATCAGGCTCTATGAATACCATGAACAGTACAAATAAAGAACCACTATTAATAAAAACAGCAACCAGGCACCGAGAGAAAGTATACAATAAAAATAATTAACTTTTGGGGGTTGTGCCGCTTTAGTTATATACAAAAACAATACATTTTAGTTAAAACATTTCGGTCGGATTAAATAACACTGAAGCAAAAATACAAGAATGAAAAGCGATAAGTGGAATTACAATGGACGAGCGTGCAATCACTAATTTTACATTGAAACTAAGGCAGTATTCAAAAAGTAAAGCATTCAATTAATTGGAAGCATTTAAAAGAAGTTAACTAAGTTACCAAAAGGGACTGTTGTAAGTACTATTATCTCGAGTATAGTTTTCAAGTCGCTTAGGAGGTTTCTTTCCAAGAAGCTTCCTCTCTGCCATAGATAAATAAGAATATTCCTGTCAATATTTGATCATCTGATAATTTTTGCAGTTGGCTGTACAATTTCAATCAACCTCTTGAATAACTTGGTATCCCTCTTGGAAAAACGATGTCTAGGGCTGGTTATATCTTGACAACCATGTACACAACCATAGATCAACAAGACTATTTATATTATTGTTAATCTATGGTACACAACATTTCTTAGTATATCCCATTTTCAAGTACTGTATTGAACTGAATATTTGAAAATACACTAGTTTAGATGCACCAAACTGGTTTGAACTTACCTCTCACGAAGTTTAACCCAAAAGAAATATGAGATGTACCCGAGGTTGGGCCATAACAAAACCACCACTTTTCGAAATATATGACCATTATAACTACAATTATGACTGACGGCTCATGCTAGTGGTACCTAGCGGTGAAAGCATGGTTGATGGTTAGTGCTATCTATTGACTGGTGCATCAACTAAAAACTTAATTTTATGTGGAGGTAGGCGAATATCCCATCTATTAATTCTTATTTATCTATGCTCTCTGCCGCTTCAAAATACAATGGGAATGCCATAAGGACGTTGTTCTCTTTGGTTATATGGGATGGAGTAGTTCGTTACTTTCCGTTTATTTTAATCGGAAAGAAATGAAAAATTACTTTGTTTCCTATCACTTTATTTATGATTATACAGTGACTCGAGTTTCCTAGTGATACTACATTTTCAAACTGATCACCATACGTGTCAAGTTACCGTACCACAGAATATTTGAGACAGAAATAGGCGGGTAAATACCGTCATGTAGTGATGTAATTTAAATAATCATGTAGTGATGTAATTAAATAAAATAATGAGGGATTCGGTCACTCTTATGATCCTTAGAGAATACAGATCTCTTCAATAGCTGCGTCACATTTATTGGGCATTGCAGCTAGCACTGACGATGAAATCAACAAGCTTCGAAATATAAATGTAACTCTTGGTTGATGTTCTTCTTTTATTACCGTATAAATAATTATTCTCTCAAATTACTCAAAACTTTATTGTCAATTCAATTTATTAAATGAACATAAATTGGATTCATCGAGGATAACAAGTAGATATACATGTATATTTATTAAATTTGATGGTCTATATCAGAATTTCAGTAAAAAATTTATAATACAATTGTAGAGGCACAAGTATAATTGATTCATAGTTTCTCAAATTGCTTAATTCTACCTAGTACAAAAAGCATAACATATAAGTTGTATTGCCAAAGGAACATTGAAGGACAATAAGTTGAAACTGCCATAAGAAGAATTATAGAGGAAGTCTGTAAAAAAATATTATTAAAATGGCTTAAATTCAGGAAGATATCAGATACAAAATTTATTTCAACAAATCACTTTAAGGACATAGTCCTAGTTAATAATAGAGCGATAATATTTAAAACAATTAAATTTTCTTGGGATATTAAATATTGAAACGAAAGCTTATAACCTTACTTGTAATAATGTACTCTCTGTGATCTATGAATAAACTGTATCATTATTCAATATAAGAAAAACAAATACACACCTGATGAAGTCTTGATATGACGAAACAATTGTCGTGAAGATCAATAAAATAGCGGAAGACAATTTGTTTTTCTTATTTTGAAGATAATTTCCGTCAAGTAAAGACCGAGACAATCAAAAATGTATTATTATTACTCGCTCAAATTGCCTAGATATAGATACATAATTTGCGGTAAATGTAAAGAAGCTTGAATCAAGCACTAATACTGAAAATTAAAATCAGTACATACTGATCTTAGGGTCTAGATTGCGACTCAGAAGTCAAGAAATATCGCTCGTTCCTAATTTTTCTAATTGACATTGTTCAATATTACCTTCATTACATCGGTTACATTCGTTATTGAATCTATATTTTTATTATTATTTGAATATTTTAATATTAGCCTTCTACATATTTAGTTTCAAAAAATTATATTTAATAATTATAACTTCAGGAATTAAATTAGATTTTGTTATATCATTCGGATGTCTTATAATGAATGTTTTCTTTATACAGTATGTCGTTTGATATAAGTGGTATTATACTTTTATAACATTAATTTAATTTAATTCCTGAAGTTATAGATATTAAATATAATTACGTGAAATTAAATATGTAGAAATATTAAAATATTTGAATAATTTTATATACCTTCTATCAAGTATAAACCTCTTTTTATTTTATCTATATTTTTGCTATTTTCTGAACCGATTTCAATCTAAAATATATTATTCGTCACATTCCACACATTTTTCATGATTAAAATTGATGTATTTTGTTAAAAATCAATATTCTTTCATTATTTATGGTACATTCATCTTCAGTTTTGCAATGTTGCCAATGCACTACAAATGTATTCCCGACAATATGCTTATGGAATTCAAATTAACGGTCGGTATACTACTATACTACTCATTATTTTCTCAAAACAACAGGATTTCACAGCGTCTGGTGATCCTGACAATTGCCTTTATATACTGCGATTTCAATAATTAGCGCAGTTTCGATTCCATTCATTGAATGGGTTCTTTTTGTGAGCGATTTATAAGATCTAAGCTAAGTTAATCTAATATGGCTTGTTTAGGCTGCAACTGGACTGAGTTGTTGATAGAAACGAAGCCTAATGAACTGTATTGTGTGTCATACTCTCTAACTTTAGATTAGATCACAGAATATAAATGATGGATTATAAATATGTTCCACTGATATTCTAACGAGAAATATTAATTGAAAATGAAATAATTGTATGCCTACCTTGTCATATATTTTTACCTGAGTCTGGATCATTCATTTGACTCTGTTGGGAAGATGTCGACGATCCCACCGCTAATTCTGCCATCAGTTTTAATGGAACTTCTTCTTTCACCGGCATTTCCGCAGTGCGATTCCAAATATTATAAATATGTGCTTCACATTCGAGAGATAAAACGCCTTGTAGAAAATGAGATGAGTCTGTTGTGATTTCAATTTTTCTACTTACTCCATCGTTGTCGTAATTGTGGGGAGATATTTCTACACTTCCGTTAATTCCAGATACCTGCGGACGGAGAGATGATTATATTAGTGTATTTCATTTGAATACTCTTTTATTTTGTGAAGGTTGATGTTAGCAGCCTGTGGCGGCCATTTTTTTTTGGTTGCGTCTATCTAACCAATCTATTTTTGATTTTTCAGTTACAAATGCCAAATCGTTGTCAAGTTACACGATTGAGCAACACGTCCAAATCAAAGTGAGCGTACGTTAGTGCAAAAGTTGCAAGAAAAGCCGAGGCAATCAATTCTTCGCCGCGCATAAAAACACTGACCCAGGACCTGAAAAACAATGACCGTAGATTGCGCCGTTTATTCGTTGACTGGGCTTCAGAACGTTTGGAAGTGGACCCCATCTTTTCTGACGAGGCGCAATTTTGGACGAACGGCTATATTAAAAAGTTGTGAGCCGTCACGGGACGCTGAGAGATGTGAAACATCGAAATTATTTTGTACAAGTAATAGGCACAAAAGTACAGATTATGACAGGAACTAAATATGCATAATATTTTCTCCCAAAAAAATTTTTTTCACCTAAAAAAAGTGACCAAAAGAAATTTTTGAAATGTTTTTCACTCAAAAAAAAAAAAATTTTTTCACCTAAAAAAAGTGAGAAAAAAACTTGCGCATGGCATCGCAGCGCCATTACGCTATTACCTATAGACTACGTATAGTACATATATTCTATCATACAGCGTGGCGAAGCGTCGCTACGCCAAAAATCAGGTTTACCCTCCGCCTATAGATGTTTCTCATC